>ML841623.1:23468-40507 GCA_009831015.1 Picea engelmannii | reverse complement strand
AAATTCATACTACTAAATATTTACAACTAAGAACTAAACTCAAAATCAAACTTTGAATTAAAATTGCAATCTAAAACTAGAATGGAAATTGCATAAAGTAAATTAAACTAATCCTATTTTTAACAATTTAAACTGCAAAGGGAAATACTCATAAAAACATAACTCAAATCCTATTTCTATTTCATCATATGACAAGAGAATTAGTAAGAAAACTAATTGAGAAAACTAGATAAGCAAACTGAGAATTAAAATCAAAGCTAAGAACTAATCATCCATCGAAACCTTGTCAAAGAAACCATTAACTCAATAATCTTTGTTTTAACTTTGTTTTAACTTCTAACTATTTAAGCATACCAAAATTCTAGTCTATCATCTAATCACATATAGGGGTTAGTGGCTTAAGCTTAAGCTTGTTTCCTATTTAATTAAAGAGACATGGCATATTAACACTATCCTTCATAATCAACCTGCAACAAGAAACTGAAGCAATTAAGCTATGAAAAACAATTACACAATAAGTAAAAATAATAAAAACTCATGTACATGAAATAAACGAAATGACAATTACACTACGTCAATTCACAAGATAACTGACTAAATATTCACCCAGACCACTGGTGGACCCCCCAACAGGTCCTGGCTACTCCTCAACAGTGAATCACGAGCTCAAGGAACACGATTTCAGCATTTAAATTAAAACCACAGTTTTACACGAATTTAAGAAAATGTCTTGAAACAACAAAAACAATGCTAGCTTCTGAACTTAACTATCCTTAACTCTCTTCTTTTGTCTGGCCACTGTTGTGGTATTTATAAAGGTTACAAGCTGAGAGGTCGACCACTGGAAGGGTCGGCCTCCTCTAAAAACAGTAAATTGCACTTAATGCATTTTAATCGCCGGTGGAAACTAAGCGAGCCAATAAACGCCTAGTATAACAACCCGATCCAAGTTGTCAGAAGCTCAATAGCTGGAGGCCACGAGCACAAGAAAAACCCATTTCACCAATTTTCCCATCATTGGACGCCGATATGATAACCACCAACTCGCCCACGGTTAGTGAAGGATGGAGTGCCAGACGTAGTGTCAGATGGAGTACTGGATGCAGTGCCAGATGGAGTACTAGATAGAGTGCTCGATAGAAAAACACCCTGCAATTTTTCCCTGTGACACACAAATCACGAATTATCTCCTTGGAATCATTAAATCATGTTGAATTATACTTAAAACCATCACAAAACTTCAATTATATATACTTGGTATAAGTTATGGCAATTTGATATAATAATCCTTCAAAAACTTCTTCAAAATAGTGAAATACACATATAATACTGAACAAAAAGGATCTTAATCATCGTTATTAAATAACCATATTACGAGCCCAACATTACCTCCACACCTAAGATTTTGCAGGTCCCACTGCAAAGAAAAAGGAATTGCCCCACATGAATACACTTGCTGATAAGGATTAGCTTTAGAGGCTTCTCCCTCTTGTTGTAAATATTTTGTCTTGTGCCTCTTATGTTGTTTCAATTGTGCCATGAGGTTGCGATTGGTTTTTGTCATTTCGTCAACCAACCATTGAAGGGAATTCACCTTTTCTTGGAGGATTTCATTGTTATGGTGAATATGCATGTCCAAAGTCTTCCTCTCTTCCAATTGTTGCAACAGTTGAAAATTTTCCTGTTGTAACTTCTCAATGGCTGGAGTAGGATCAGATATCTCGGAGGAGGGCTTAGATCCATTGAAAATTTTAGAAATTCTATTGGTTTTAGGATCTGTGATAGGAATATGTGAGGTAGGGTTAATAGGAGGTTTATAAGGAGAAGTAGGTTCAGATTTTGTCTTTCTATGAGGCTGCAATTATTCTGCAGACACTTCCCTAAGTATTTTGTGAGGGATTTCGAGATCAGAGGACACTTGGATAGGGTCTGAAGTGGTCGGGGATTTTGCATAAGGTTTTCCTCTTGTATTTTAGATACTCTTTCAAAGAGATCCTCTATTAAATCGATTATTTCCTCTCCTATTTGTGGGGGCCACAGGGAAGTCTTGTTGAATTACCTCTTGTAGATTTTTGGGTGTAGGATCAATAGATGTGGAAGGCATTGGGGGGTTAACAATATGATTCTTGGTCTTTTTTCCCGATGAGGCTGCAGGGATATCAACAAGTTTATTGGACTTTTTCTCCGGTAAAGAAATAGCTTGATCATGAGGGTTTGGAGTCCTTGGAGAATGGGGTTTGGATGGGGAAATAGTCCTTAGATCAAGTGTCTTTTTTTTAGTCTTGATTGTCGGGTGAGGGTTTGCAAATTGGTAATGAACTCATCCCAAGTTTTCCCTTGTTTCTCCAATTCGGCTAAGACAAGTAGTTTGATACAGCCATGGTGAAAGAGGCTATTGTGGGGGTTGGTTACATTCTTACTTACTTGGGAAGACATCTTCTCCAAATTCTTTAAGAAGTAAAAGGGAAAATTCAGTGGCTTATTGAATTGAAAGTGAGCTAATAATCAAAAGTGACAAGATTTAAAGAGGGAATATGTACCTTCGCATGTGATCAACTTGATGATGACTATAAGAGGCTTAATTAGCTCCTCTTTTATCCACTCCTTGGAGTAACCTTTAGCTCTAGAGATGTTCTGAAATTCAGGTTTGAAAACCCTGTTATAGATCGATCGTGGCAACTAGTGGTTTTTAAACCATCTATCCCCAATTATTGGAATATTTGTGGCTATGGTTATTGATTCCTCAGAGACCCCGAAGGTGAGATACCACATGCGCACTATCTTCCCATAAAAACCAAGGGAGAATTGCATAGAGATGCCATCATCGTGGCCCTTCAAATGAGACAAAAATGACCCCCATCCTGCACAAAGGAACACTTCCCTGCACTGTGCGAACTTAGGGATGGTGAAGAGGTCAGCATACGAGGATGGCTCATACTGCTTGGGCATGATGATAGTGTGGGAAAAATGGAAAAAGTGTGAAATTTGATAGAGGATGGGTGCAATCGGTCCAAGGAAGGGCACAATTAAGAAGAGGTTGAGTGCAATGTGGGAAGAGGTGAACGAAATGAGACAGAGAGTGAGTGAAATGTACAGAGGCCGAGATAATTTAGATAGAGGCAAATGAAATGAGCAGATGGTGAGCATAAGGAATAAATGAAATAACCAATTGAGCGATCCCTCCATGTTTTAGTGCGCCTAGGGTGGAAACAGTTGCATTCATCCATGAATTCGCACACACGAGTTGCCATGTGTGAGCATGAGTGCACCGATTTCGAATTTGAAGGCATGTTTTTGAGAGGAAATCGTAATGATTAAATAGTTAGATCAATGCCCAATTCTTTGACTTGGACATTTGATCATAAAAATGTCTAAGGATTGCTTCATTTAATCTTAATTTCCATGAACTAATTCAAATAAATGCAATTGATTCCTAGTTACCTGAAATTGTGGACAGCTACTCGTGTATTATTTCATATGGCACATCGTCTGGAACCTCATATGGTCTTTGAAATGGAACCTCATACGACACTCGATATGGCACTCCATATGGTACCTTTGTGAAAAATGCAATTTTATTCCTCCCGTAATGGATAGCATGTAGTCTTAGAATGATTTTGACAATCACAGTGAATAGGAGCAGAGGCATAGTGTTGCATTATTATTTATTTTTCCACCATGCTTACTTGATCCATTCCTTTATCTCGCATAAGATATGTAATCTCAATTATTTAATGAAAAATCTGTAACAAAAATAAACCAGTTAAGTGATCTATTAAGGAAATGTACAACAATTTATAACACACTAGGAATTAGCATTTCAAAATATTAAATAATTGTTAATGTCATAAAAACAATACATAGAAATTTTTACAAAGATTCTAAGATTCTACTTCTTCTAGGCAGTGTTATCATTTGTCAACTCATGAAATCCCTCCCCACACCTAAGTATTGTGGCACCTCACAATAAAAAATATAGGAAACCAATCAATTCTCCCAATAGTCGAA
Organism: Picea engelmannii; assembly: GCA_009831015.1. Lineage (NCBI taxonomy): Eukaryota > Viridiplantae > Streptophyta > Pinopsida > Pinales > Pinaceae > Picea > Picea engelmannii. Next base: position 36,499 of record ML841623.1, on the reverse strand, counting down.
GATTTACAGCTTGTTAAGTGTAGATATAAATTTCACAGATTGGTCTGACGAGATAGTTAGAAGATGTCCCCACCTATAGGATAAGAGATCCTATATATAGATAAGAAAAGGTAGGTGAGAGAGTTTCAAGATAGTCTCAAATTTAGTCCCCAATGGAAAATTTATGGAGTTCATTAACCTTACCTTGACCATACATACTTCATGTCAACTTTGTCTACAAGTAATTCCATGCATTAGGACAAGGTTAAATTTCTTATTTTATTTTTGTCATATTATCATCCTCACTAGGTAGAATGCTCCGCTTCCAGCAAGCATGTTCAGTACTCCGATGCTTTTACCTAGTCATACCACAGGCCAGTACCCGCTGCTAGCAAACCTATTCAGTATCTCAACGAGTTATCCTGTTACACCCTTATAGACTAGCCCTCCATCTTTTAATATTTTTAGTATAAGATTGCTTTGTGCAAGAAGATGGGGGGACAACTATGAAAAAAACTTTTTTTTTTTTCAATTGGGATGGTATTTATGTTAGAGGAAGACTTTTCGTTATATATTCCTTAGTGATTGTCCTGATGTAAGGGGTACTTAAGAGGATGTATCCTATCTAAATATATGATATAATCAAGTATTTTTAGTGTGTAGTGGATGGTACCATTGGGAAAAACAGAAAGGTATCTTTAGGCTCAACTCACTTTTTTTTTTTATTTTAAAGTTATTGTGATGTTTCCATGTCTAACCGCTAATCAAACCTCCTTGTTACTATTCAATAAAGATACTTTACTTACTTACTCAGGTTTCTTGGGAAAACTGTACGAGTGACCTCGAAGCTTGATGGTTATAGTATTACTTCCTTATATAGTGGTGAAGGTGTTTAAGAGCAACTGCTTTTTAAAGTGCCTTAAGATAAAAAGAAGATGAAAATATTTGCAAAAATATGGCTAATTACAGCAAGTCATTATTCATTTGATGCTTAGTATACAACAAGGTTCAAATGTATCAATGTTTTGAAGAAAAATCCTTCTTTTATATTTCCTTGAAATTTCCTACTCCTGGTGAAATAAATACCTACAAAAATATCTAGAATTGTTTATCAACAAAATTCAAAATTATTTACATATGTATAGTAGAAAATTTAGAAAAAATTCAAGAACAAGGGGGGAATTCCCCATCTACTAAGACCAATGCCTTGTCAGTTGACATGACCTGTAGAATTTTTTTTTTTGGAAAGGGGCCTGTGATAAAGTTTGAGTCTGTGTCCATTTACTAAAAAGGAGACTTGTCCATCATCAATTGTTTTGATTTTCACAGCTCCATTGTCATATAAAGTGACTACCTCGTAAGGACCCAACCACCAAGTGGTAATTTTGCCTTTGAAGGTTTTAAATCGAGAGTCAAATAAAAAATCCCAATCACTAGTTTGGAAGTGTTTCTTCTTAATAAAGTTTTCATGCCACCTGCTCCTTTGTTTTTGGACTAACATTGTTCATTAGATAGAATCTTGCCTAATCTCATCCACCGCATTTAATTGTAGGGTGCATTTTTTCTGAGCCTCATCTAAGTTTAATCCCAATTTTGCGGCAATACAGAAGGTCCTTACCTGGAATTATATTGGTATAAGTACTTGTTTCCCGTATAGTATCTCATAAGGGGTATGCCCAATGGTGTTTCTCTAGGTGGTCCGATATGCCCACAAAGCCTCTGGAAGCCTATCAGCCCAATCCTGATGATGTAATTGAACAGTCTTGGTTAAGATAGCTTCTGAAACTTTGTTTATAGACTCTACCTGACCATTATCCTGTGGGTGGTATGGAGAAGATTTATAGTGTTTAATCCCACATTTTTTTTGTTAGTTCTCTCATTACCTTGGAAGTGAATTGAGTGCCTTGGTCTGTAACAATTTCATGAGGAACACCGAAGCGGGTAAATATGTCTTCATAAATGAATTTGACAATGGATTTTTCTGTAGGCCTAAATAGGGATTTTTCCTCTACCCACTTGGTGACGTAATCTATAAAAACCAAAATATAGTTTTTCTTATGATACATGGGTGAAATTGGTCCTACAGAGTCAAGGGCCCATTTCTTGAAAGGTTCTATCATAACTTGGGCATGCAAGGGAATCTCGTCAACTGACGTAGGTCTTCCTATCCTTTGACAACTATCGCAACTCCTCACATACTTGGAAACATCCTTGAAAATGCTAGGCCAATAGTAACCTAAATGTAACACCTTATATGTTGTACGTTTGTCGAAAAAATGGCCACCACATGATCCATCATGACAACTTCATAGAATTTCTAGTACCTCGTCTTCTCGGACACATCTACGAATAATCAAATCAAGACCTGTACGAAAAAGGTCATGACCAACCTAAGATTAATTGGCAATTTGCATAATAATCCTACGCTTTTCATGAGGTGACAAATGAGACGGTAACTTCCTAGTAGCCAAATAGTTTTCCATATTTGAAAACCATGGGGTATTTACAGAAAGGGAAAAAAGGTGCTCATCTGGGAAAATATCGTCAACGAGAATATCATCATCCTCATTTTTTGTTCGTGAAAGAAAATCAACTACCAAATTCTCCTTTCCAAGTTGGTCAAGAACGGTGAGGTTAAATTCTTGCAATAACAAGAGGCACCTAGTCGTTCGACCATTAGTTATGGGTTTATTCATGATAAATATAATTGACGAATGATCTGTATGTACAAATACTTCGTAACATGTGATGTAGTGATGAAACTTATTGATAGCATGAAATACTGCCAAGAGTTCCTTATCGATAACTGTGTAGTTTAGCTGTAGTTTAGCTCGACAGAGGACAAGTTCTTTCTCACAAAATAAATGGCATAGGACTGTTGGTCTTCTTTCTCCCCTAATACTCCTATTGCGGTGTCAGAGACATCAGTGGATATGTGAAATGGGAGAGCCCAATTGCCCCCCCTAATAACTCATTCCACAGACAACTTAGTTTTTAGGGTTTCAAAGGTAGTTTGACATTGCTCAGTCCAAAGAAAATCAACATCCTTTATTAACAATCCAAACATGGGTGCAACAATTTTTGTGATATTTTCAATAAACCGTCGATAGTATCCGACATGTCCAAGAAATCTTCTCACCTCTTTTTGAGTCTTGGGGGATGGAAATATGAAAATGATCTCAATCTTTGCAGGGTCAACTTTAATCCCTTAAGATGAAACATGATGTCCTAGAAGCACTCCTTTAGTCAACAACATTTTTCATTTTTCATGACTTAGAGACATATTCATTTATTGGCATCTGATAAGGAATTTTTCTAAATTATGTAAGTCTTCCTGGTAAGTATTTTCATATACTGTGAAGTCATCCATGTAAACCTCCACACAGTCATGAATAAGATCAACAAATATCCCTATTATTGCTCGTTGAAATGTGGCAGGAGAATTACACAATCCAAATGGTAAGACCCTATAGGCATAGGTTCCCTAAGGACAAGTAAAGGTAGTCTTTTCCCGATCCTCGGGTGCTATGAGAATTTGATTGTACCCGCTATATCCATATAAAAAGGAGAAATACTTCTTTCCACACAGGGTATCCAAAACTTGGTCGATGAAAATAAGAGGAAAGTAGTCTTTTAGAGTGGCTTTGTTGAGTTCTCGGAAATCAACACAAATTCTCCATTTACTAGTCACTTTCTTTGGAAACACTATAAGAGGGGATACCCACTTACTATCAGAGATGGGATAAATAAATCCGACATTTAATAACTTTTGGATCTCCTCTTTACTATATCTTTTAGTGTTGGGTTCATCCTTCTCTGGGGTTTCCTAACAGGTGTTACTCCCCCCTGGGTATATATGTGATGGATACATGTGTCAGGGTGTATACCCTTCATGTCAATGTATTCCCAAGTGAATGCCCCTGATTGTTCTTTAAGGATACTTACTAGCTGCTTTTGTTGGTCTGCATTTTGCCTAGATTTTATATGTAGAAATTTCCTTAGGCTAGTCTCGTAGGGAATGGTATAAGATGTTCCAAACTCATCTATATCGAAGATGAAATATGTTGAAGACAAAATGGATTTGTCCAATTGTTCTTGAAATTCTTCCCCAAACATGTACTCCAATTGGGGAAAATATTGTGGAAAATCAACACACGTGATAGCAGGAATAAACTGGTATATCACATTTTCTGTTGTGTGCTCCTAAAGTGCCCAGGCATGGTCACTTGGAAACACGGGTTCTTCCTAGTCCTCATTCTCATATGGAAATTCAATCCACCATATATTCTCCATGATAGTTTGGGTTGGAGGGTATATGGTGAACTTTTGGATAGAAAGTCCATTTGAGATGGTAATTTCTCCCTCTCTACAACCAATAAATGCATTGGTTGTGGATAACCATGGTATTCCAAAAATAATGGGATGGCCTTTGGTAGGATCCTTTGAGTGGATGAAAAGGAAGTCTACTGGGTACTCCCATGAGGCTAAAGTAACTATGATATCATCCAAAATTCCTTCAGGTATAACCCTAGTCTTTCCTGGTAATTCCAAAATGGTTGGGGTAGGACTAAGAAGAGGTTTTAACTGTAGTTCCTCCAAGGTAGTAACGGTCATAAAATTGATGGCTTCCCCTAGGTATATGAGATTGTTTACAATGGAAACCACGTTAATGGTTATGGTCACTATGGGGTTTCCTGGGTTCCCATATTTTGCTACCTTAGGCTGCTCTGATATGTACTCGAAAAGTTCTCCTATCAAATGTACTGTAGGAGGGTCTTTTTGCTTCCTACCTGGATTCTTAATACACAATTATTTGACTACCTTACTATAGATTCAAATATCCTTAATGTATTGTAACAAGGGAATCTTGACACAATTATTATTCAATTCATTCAAGATGTCAAATTTCGGTCAGGTGGTAGGTTTCTAGATTACTAATATTTCTAGATAAGGAGGGGCCTTCGTAATTTGTGAAGGTTCATTTTGGGGAATCTTGGGTTCTTGGTCCTTAGCAATAATAAAATATTCCCACCTAGTGTCATTCGTGGGTTGTTTGGGGATTTCTTCTTCTTCTTCTTCCTGGATGACTACTGAAGGTCTATGCCTGTCCATAACTTTTCCCGACCTCAGTTGAATCTCCTGTAATGGAACAAGAGTAATAACATATGTTGGGAAGGCCTGAATCTCAAAATTGTGAAGAGGTTGAGTGGACCTGTTATTGGGATTGGGCACTGGTTGTGCCAGTAATAATGTCGGTCTTGGGGAGCTTGCATTCTGATATTGTTGTGGTTGTTGTTGTGGAATAGGAGGTAAAGGTGGTGGAACAAAACCTGGCAGAATCTGTAGAGTGTTTGGTGGAAACTGAGGATAAGGATGGCTAGACATAGGGATAAGTGGAGATTGAGGGTTCCCTTGGTTATTCCCTCCTCTCCATCCTTTAATCCAAGGATGTTGGTATTGTGTAGACTGGTTTTTCCAACTTAGTGATTTTCACTGTTGTTGTTGTTGATAATAGGGTGGAACTTGAGATTGTGGATCTGGGTATGTGGGTTGTTTCCTAGGTTTCCATGGCCTCCTAGGTGCATAAGAGGATCCCCCAAAATCCCCACTCCTATAGATGGCTAACAAACCAGACAATGATGGACATTTTTAAGTTGAGTGGTCCTCCGTGTAGAAGCCAAAAACTAAAATATTATCTAATGGACATTCCTTTGAGGAATGCTTCCTCTTGCATTTTGGGCAATATATGCTCATTGTTGCATTTACCTCCTCCTATTTATTTTTAATCTTGAGGGTGTCCAACTGGGAACCTATTGTGCTTAAGATACTTGTTTTGAAATTCTCTAAAAGGTTCCCTATCTCTGCTCTCGTGATACCACCTAAACTAACTGGTTTTAAATTTCTATTATAAGGGTCCTGAACATTCTTTCCTTTTTTAGCTCTACTCCTTGAGTAATTCTTACACAGTTCACAGATTTCGGCAAATGGTTTGTGGGAGATGTCACCTGATGCCATCAGGTTAAGGATATCTAGTTATTCCTTTGAAATTCCCTTAAGGAAGAGAGCCCTAATTGCATCATCTGGGAGGTCATGGTATTTTGATTTCTGGGAGATATAACCAAACCATTCCATATAATCCTCAAGATTCTCGTCTTCTAACTGTTGGATTTTGAAAATATCATTACAAGACTCCTTAGTCTTGCAGTACTCTTGGTACTTTTTAAGAAATATATCTTTCATGGATTCCCAAGACCTAATACTAGACTCTCCCAACCCCATGAACCATCTTAGTGTAGAGTCCTTGAGGGTGGAAGGAAAGAGTTTTAGTTTATGGGAATCTTGTAAGTAATTGTAGCTCCTACAGAAGATGTTGAACTCAAATAGGAAGGTATCTTGATCTTCATTGATTTTACCATAAAAGTTGGGAAGTGCTAAAAGGGGAATATTTTTATACTGACATTTGGCGTAGTGTCCAAAATTGGAAACTCGAAGGTAGTTTCGGTTTGGTTTCTAGCTTCTTCTTCCTCCCCGTGTCTTACATTGTTATGATCCTCCTGATCATCCATACTAGTTTGGTTTCCAAAAAGAGAGTACCTAGGTGGTTTTATCCGTGAAGAGAACAAGGTCTCCCAAGGTTTTTGTCTAAGAAAGGTATCTCTCTAATGGGAAGGTCTTCCTACTACTTGGATATCTGGGACTCTACTCGAGCCAGTTGAGATTATTGGTGCCAAAGTTTCTGTGTCAATTTGAGAGACAATTATATTGGCTAAACTACCAAAAAAGGTATTCACCTATTTAGGGTCTATGATATCTTCAAAGTTAGGATCTCCTGATGGTGGTAAGAAAACAAAGGGTGTATTGTGTGGCTCTGTAGAAGGCTCAAGTGGTCTTGCCTCCTGTCCCAATATTACTGATGCTTCACTTTTCTATTCTATAGTGCTCCCTGTCTCAGTCTCTTCAAAGACTACTTTAGCTCTTTGGGTTGAGATAGCTCTTGTTTTTCAATATCGGTCTGTGGAGCTTATGAGTGGAACGTTCCTTCCCCCAAAAAGGTTGGAAGGAACTTTGGTTGAAAGGTCTGACTTGGATTTAGTTCTGTTCATGAAAGCAAACAACAAAAAGAAAAACTACCATTGGGTTTGGGGGAACGTGCTATAACAGATGCGTAGGTTCTTACCTCTTGTCTTAAAGTTCCCCCGCCACGAAACTAATGCTAAGGTTTAGAAATGATCTATCTCCTAATTATTTCATACCTTGAGACAACTCCCCGATAACGATGCCAAAAATGATGGGTGTTCTATATGCACTAAAATCCCTCAATTAAATTGTCAACCCAAGGTAAGTAAACTTAGAGTTGTAGCACTATATGTGCCAAGGCAGAAAGGCTAGAGGTAGTATAGTCTAATTAAGGAAATGGGCTATCTAAGGGCTATTCTACTCAAGCAAAGGCTATTAATGATCAAACCCTATCAAGAAACTTAAATTGTTTATCCTAAGTAACTTTTGAACAGTGGATCAATGGATAGTCCTAAGAAAGAAAATGAAAACCCTACTTTAAGAAAATTAACTTAATCATTACAATGAGCAAAAGAAAAATATCTTATTTGATCTATTTAATGAACAATAACAACAACAAACTAATGTAATTAATCTATTCAAATTCAATGAGCAACAACAAGTAAGAAAATAAACAAGAAATCAAGTACCCTATTAAAGCAAGTAAACAAGCAAGAAACTACCCTATTCAAACTAACCTATGGAAACATATTCAGTAAGTAAACTAATAAGAAATCAAATAACTAACCTATGGTAACTTCTGCAGCAAGTAAACTAACTAAAACTACTCAACAAGTAACTAATCAAATTAATAAGCAAGTGAACTCTATTCTTCAGATAAATTTCATAATTACTTCTAATCTATGAAAGGAAATCTTATGTATTGAATTAAAAACATCATAACAATACTCAAATATTAATCAACAACTACCCTTAATCTATGATAACAAGAAAAATTTAAACATAATGTTGATGGTTATGTATTCAGTGTCTTATGATATCACGATGGCATTTAACAATTAATGATAACTCAAGAGGGATAAACTCAATATTAAATTCTATAGCAAAGTGAAAGGTATGAATTAGTCAATCTAACGAGAACTTGGTCATTATATAAGAAACACCAACTACCCTATAAATCCATGTGATTCCTCAATTCATTCATTAATAATCAAGAGTATGAAAAGACTATTCTATTAAATTCAAATGCATTCTATGTTAATGTAAGAAAATTCATACTACTAAATATTTACAACTAAGAACTAAACTCAAAATCACACTTCGAATTAAAATTGAAATCTAAACCTAGAATGGAAATTGCATAAAGTAAATTAAACTAATCCTATTTTTAACAATTTAAATTGCAAAGGGAAATACTCACAAAAACATAACTCAAATCCTATTTCTATTTCAGCATATGACAAGAGAATTAGTAAGAAAACTAATTGAGAAAACTAGATAAGAAAACTGAGAATTAAAATCAAAGCTAACAACTAATCATCCATCGAAACCTTGTCAAAGAAACCATTAAATCAATAATTTTTGTTTTAACTTCTAACTATTTCAACATACATAAATTATAGTCTATCATCTAATCACACACAAGGGTTAGTGGCTTAAGCTTAATATTGTTTCCTATTTAATTAAAGAGACATGGCATATTAACACTATCCTTCATAATGCCCCCCCAAAGCCAGTCGAGGAAGAAAAGCCGAAGGATGGCTTCACCCAAGTGCATAATCGCAGGAGGCAAACGCAAAGGAAACCAATAGTCAACAACAATCGTAAAAACCCTAACACCAACTCCTTCAAAGCCCTTACAAAACTTTTAGAGGCAGAAGAGGTGGAAAACCCCCTTAAAACAACAGAAGCAAATGGCACCAAGGGAACAGAAATTCGACAACCAATGGAGGCCCCAACCCAAAAAACCTTGAGCTACCCCCCAAACTCAGGAAAAGAACTAGACAAGGAGGAAGACACAATTATGGCAATGAATGAGCAAGACCTAGCAGGAATAGATCTTTACAGATTAGAAGAGGCTCTCAACAAGAAAGATCTACAAACCCTACCTGGAGAACATCTAAGGAAAGTGCATAAAGTCTTTTTGGACTCATCAATAGGAGAAACCATATGACTTGGCATAAGAGGAGATCCCAACTTAGAACAAAAAATAAACACAAAAGAGAACAAAAGGAGGGGTAGGAAATTAGTGCACCAACTCATCAAGGAGGCTAGGAACTATATGATCAACTTAGGACAGATACAACAATTCTTGGAGAGCTCCTTCTCCCACCAACCCAACTGTTAAATCATGAAATTCATCACTTGGAACATTAGGGGACTCAATGGAAGATCCAAGCAAAGGACCCTCTGCAACTACATTAAATCGGAAGACCCAGATATCCTTCTCCTCCAAGAAACAAAATGTGTAGGTCAGACTGCAGAAGAAATATTCAGAAGATGTTGGCGCAATTGCAACTCCTATCACACAGACTCGAAAGGTGCGGTCAACGGCTTGGAAATTCTTTGGAACCCCAACTCGGTCATTCTCAACCAAGGCCTCTCAACACAAGGCACCCTCACAGCGCACTATCAAGCAATTGGATCAGATAAAAATGGATGGATCACCAATGCATATGGACCACAAAATATCCAGGAAAAAGTACTCTTCCTCCAAAACCTTGCCTACCTTAGCTCCACAACCAAAATCCATAGATGGATATTGGGTGGAGACTTCAACATGATCCTCACTCTAGAGGTAAAAAGGGGTGGGAAGAAAATACTAGAACAAGATAGAAAAAAGTTTCAGGAACTCTTGAATCTTCACAAACTCGTAGACATTGAAAATGGTAATGAAACCTTCACTTGGACGAACAAGCGAACGGGACCCCAACAAATCATCTGCAGGCTCGAACAATTTCATCTTTCAGAGACCCTTATCTTGGAAGGCCCACTAATCGAGTCCACAATCCTGCCTAAACCAGGCTCTGATCATTGGCCTGTTCAGCTATGGGTCGACACGATGGCCTCCCCCAAGCTCAAACCCTTCAGATTTGAAAAGTTTTGGCTTTCACATCCAGACTTCCAGATCTTGGCTCAACATTGGTGGGACACAATTGAGATCTAGTAGGGAACCAAGATGTACTGCTTCCAACAAAAGCTTAAACACTTCAAGAAGCAAGTGCGGAAGTGGAACAAAGAAGTCTTTGGAAATATTTTTCATGAAAGAAAACTCCTAGAACAAAAACTTGAAGCCCTTCAAAAAATGGCCATACAAACTAGACTCACCCCGAATCAGTAGCATGAGGAGCAACAAATCAGACAATAATTGGACGACAGATTAAATTAGGAAGAAATTCTTTGGAGGCAAAAATACAGAATTCAATGGCTAAAAGAAGGGGAAAAAAACACAAAATTCTTCCACCACTCGATGATCCACAGGCACTTCATCAATCTCATAACCAAGCTAGAAAATGCTCAGGGCAGCACCCTGCTCACTCACTAGGACATCACCCAGGAGCTCACTGATTATTATCAGGACCTCCTCCTAGAAGCACCGGTGAACCGAGATGAGGCTATTGGGAAAGTGACAACCAACATCCCAACACTCATCACTCCGGAGAAAAATGAATCCCTCATGACCCCCATCAGTCAAGCTGAAGTGGATCTCGCCATACAAGAGTTATCAACAGGCAAAGATCTAGGGCCTGATGGCTTCACAACAAACTTCTTTCACTCCTGCTGGCCCATGATAAGAGAGGAAGTCTGGCAATTGGTGGAGGAATCATGCAGCTCAGGAAAATTCCTCCTAGCCCTTAATGCCACCTTCCTCACCTTGATACCTAAAGAAGAGAGGATCACCAATCCAAAAAATTTTAGACCCATAACACTCTGCAATGTGATCTACAAAATTATCTCGAAGGTAATAGCTCTAAGACTTAAGCCAATCCTCTCTTTCGTCATCTCTAAGGAGAAGTCAGGCTATGTTGAAGGAAGACAAATAATGGACAACATCATTTTGGTTCATGAGATCATCCACTCGCTCAAAAGCACACGCAAGCCAGATACTCTCCTCAATCTTGACCTCTCCAAATCCTTTGATAAATTAAGCTGGCACTATATTAAATAAGTCCTTATCGCTTTTGGCTTCTGCCCCAACTAGATTGAATGGATCTTAAATCTCATATCCTCCACCTTATTTTCAATCCTTTTCAATGGATCCCCGTCCCAACCCTTCTCCCCCTCCCAAGGAATAAGGCAAGGGGACTCTCTCTCCCCCTTTCTCTTTGTAATAATGGCAGAGGGACTTGGGCGTTACATAAAAACCTCAATAGAAAATGGCTCCCTGCAAGGCCTCGCCCTTCATGGGCTACATCCCGCAGCCTCCCATGACCAATTTGTAGATGACGCCATGCTCATGAACACCCCCACGACACAAGAAGCCAACAATATCAATCTCATCATCTCTGATTTTAGTGAAGCTACTGGCACCTCCTTCAACCTTGTAAAATCACAATGTTTCTTCTTCAACACCCCCAAAGCCGTCCAACAACATGTTTCTCAGCTACTCTCCATACCGGTCTATTCCCTACCAACTCACTACCTAGGCCTCCCCTTGTTTGGCTCGGTAGCTTGAAATCTTTCTTAGGAATCTCTCCTTCTCTCCATCTCTAATCATCTCAGCAGTTGGACCTTTCTCTCTCTCAATCTCCCAGCCAAGATCACTCTCCTCAAATCAGTTCTCCAAGCCATACCCACTTATCTTTTCTCTATGCTTTCCCCCCCCCAATTAGTCATAAAGAAAATATAGAATCTTCAGAGAAATTTCCTTTGGCATGGCCACAACCTAGACAAGAAATGGGCTCTAGTCAGCTGGGAAAAAGTCTGCAAACCCAAAGCCTTCGGGGGTCTTGGCCTCAGGGACCCTGGTTAGCTCAACAACACTATGGGAGCAAAGATCTGGTGGAGATGGATAAAAAATCCTACAAAAATATGGGCCCAGCTTTGGAAATACAAATACGCACCATACATACAACAATCACACTGGATCTGAATGCAAAAAAAACTCAGGGCTCCAACATTTGGAATGAAGCCTGACAGAACAGACCACTAATCCAGGAGCATGCCTTCTGGGAAATCAACAAGGAGCATGCCTGACAACAGTTTCCACCCCTTCAATCATATGAAACATTGCAACACTATGAAAACCACATACAAATTCTTGCCACAACTAAAGTAGTTGACTTGTGGGTAAACAATCCAAACAATCATTCCTGGAGAACCTGGAAGTCCATGCTTCATAACCTTCAGTTAACAGATGACTGCAACTTGCAGAACTAGACTCAGGCACTCGCTCCTAGAGGATTTCGAGTCAGTAACGACCCAGACATAATCAGATGGGGGCACTCACCCAATGACGACTTCACTCTCAAAGAAGGATACGCTCTACAGAAGGGTTTGCAATCCATACCAAAGGATCCCATCTAGACTGTGGTCTGGAAGTCAAAATTTTGGCCAAAAATTTCCACTTTCCTCTAGCTCCTCTTATAGAACAAGATCCTAACCTGGGATAATCTCAGAAAGTGAGGTTTTATTGGCCCCTCGATCTACCCTCTATGCAATAAAAATGAGGAGACCATGGAACACCTTCTCAATAGATGCGCCATCAGTGATGATATTTGGGATCATGCCATTCGGCATCTAGGACGAACTAATCAATATCAAAGCAACATCAAAAACACAATCAGAAATTGGGGACCAGGACCCTACAAATGCAAAATTCTCAACAGAATTTGGCAACTCCTACCAGGCTTCATAGTCTGACAACTTTGGAAAGAACATAACAGGAAAATATTTCACTCAAAACCCTCCACCTCCGACTGCCTTTGGTCCACCATCCTCCTGAACCTTCAAGAGACCCTCCAGCTCCAACCTTGGACTAAAGATGACCATCCCTCTGACCCAACAGAACTCCTAATTATTAACTCCCGAGGCCT
>ML841623.1:0-23358 GCA_009831015.1 Picea engelmannii | reverse complement strand
GAATACACAACATAACTGTAGAAAACCTGGGATATGACACCAACAATTCGGTGGATATTTGGGCTATGATCAGAGGAGTAAAACTAGCACTGGACCACAATATCACCTATCTCATCATCGAGGGAGACTCAAAGGTTATAATTGATCTAGCTTCCAAATTCATCAATGGTAGAAATCTGGAAAAAAATCACCCCAAGCTAGCGCCTACTGAGCCCTCTATATAGATTTCAAGCCATACTAAGACCCTCTCTAACTATCATCACCTCTCACGTGAAGAGAGTTACAAACAAAGTGGCTGATAAACTTGCCAATGCTGTGGTGGACCTCACTCGACAAATCACCCTCACGATACATGGACAGTCCCAGATCTCAACAATTTGGACCCAATGCCAGGAGATGGCTCAAAGAGACTACCCTCACCCGGATGGGGTGACAAGTGGTGAGAGAGGGGAGACAGGTGGCAGGAGCATATGGCGGGGAGATTTATTACTCCAAGCTGCCACCCTCGATGATATTAATTCCCCATGGAATACACCATAGGGGATATTAATTCAGTGCGCTTGTGGATGCCCATGGAGGAGCACTCCAGCCAGGCCACTGGTACTAGAGGCTTATGCCAGTCCTGTCAGCCTTCAATGGCGATGGGAGGGACTTCAATGGCACTCACCAGCTTAAAACTTGACCATTGTGCTTGTTCTATCCAGATGTTTTCCAACTTTCATCTCTGCTTTGTGCTTCTTGGCCCTCCTGGCCTCTTCACTCACCTCCTGGGTGACCTGCGCACTTCCTTAGACCAGTATTTCTCTCACTCCCTGATTCCCACCATGCCCTGAGACAGGGGCAAGCCAAGGCATTCCACTAGGAACAAAAATTCCTACACTCGATATAATTGGCTCACAACTTCTCAGAGAGCCTTGATAGCTCATTTCATCCAACCCCGCAGACCCTCCAACAAAGCTCAATCCACCCTGCGTATTCCAAAAGAGGAAAACCTACCCACCTCTACCCAGACTCAAGATTTTCTTCCTCTACGCATTCCCAAAACTGAAACCTCGTCCCCAACTAATCTTTCTCCTCAGCCTTCCCAACTCGCTTAAGCTCTACCCAACAAATTCAAGGAGGAAGCACCTCCGTCACCTCAACATTCAGGCATGAAGGTGGTAGAAGTCGAGCTACCTTCTCAGCATGGTCCAAGCCTTGTCCATTCGCATAAGTCCCCCAAGACTCTCAGCCCCTCCACCTCCTGATACTTTCAGCCATGTTGGTGGGAAGGGGGTTGCATTGTGGAGGAGGATATCCCCCCAAGTTGGCAATTATAAAAAGATGGGGAAGATACAGGCGAGGCTGGTGTGGATGGAGGCAATGACGGTGCTGAAAAAGGAAAGGACAGTGCTAACACAGGCAATGATGGTGCAGAAGACACAGGTGAGATCATTGTTAAGGAAGGCAATGACGGTATTGACGACGACTCACACCACAAGTTTCATCTCGCAGCGGAGCACTTGGAGCTTCTCTTTGACATCCGGTAGCGGCAGGATGAGCAGGAGCACGACCAGAGAACCATCCATTAGCGTTTAGATATGTTGTTTGAATCACTCTCAGACACCCCCTCTCAAGCTCAATGCCCTACCTACAAGCATAAGTACGTCCCAAACTACACAGTCTATGGATGTCCAGGTTCCCCAAAATCTTGACGCGACCCACCCCTGTCTATTCTCGTTTTCAGTATGAATTGTGATTTTATTTTCACTCTTTTTTACAGTTTTGTAATCACCATAGAAATGGAGACTCTGGAAGAAGTTTGTCCTAGGCTACTTACAGGAAAAGAATTTCCTACTAATACTCTCAGTTTCCGCTCCAATTTTTGTAAATTGAAACTCTGCAACTATGGTCACACCATCGTTTGGAGCCACCTGTTCTGGTTTCCCTTATGCGGTGGAACAGGTGGCTGCCAAACGATATACAGATGTACACTCATGATGCTATAATACAAGGATCTCTTTTTTATTTACAAAAAAAAAACATTATCCTTCATAATCAACCTGCAACAAGAAACTGAAGCAATTAAGCTATGAACAACAATTACACAATAAGTAAAAATAATAAAAACTCATGTACAGGAAATAAAAGAAATGACAATTACACTACGTGAATTCACAAGCTAATTGACTAAATATTCACCCATACCACTAGTGCCCCCCCCAACAGGTCGTGGCTACTCCTCAACAGTGAATCACGAGCTCAAGCAACACAATTTCAGCATTTAAATTAAAAACACAATTTTACACGAATTTATGAAAATGTCTTGAAACAAAAAAAACAATGCTAGATTCTAAACTTAACTATCCTTAACTCTCTTCTTTTGTCTAACCACTGTTGTGGTATTTATAGAGGTTACAAGATGAGAGGTCGACCACTGGAAGGGTCGACCTCCTCTAAAAATAGTAAATTGCACTCAATGCATTTTAACTGCCAGTGGCTTCTAGAAACTAAGAGAGCCAATAAACGCCCAGTATAACAACTCGATCCAATTTTTTAGAAGCTCAGTAATTGGAGGCCACGAGCACAAGAAAAACCCATGTCATTGATTTTCCCATCATTGGTTGTCGATATGATAACCACCAACTAGCCCATGGTTTTAGTGCAGGATGGAGTGCCGAACGTAGTGCCAGATGGAGTACCAGATGCAGTGTTGGATGGAGTACCAGACACAGTGCTGGATGGAAAAACACCCTGCTATTTTTCCCTGCAACACACAGATCACGAATTAGCTCCTTGAAATCATTAAATCATGATGAATTATACTTGAAACCATCACAAAACTTCAATTATACATACCTGGTATAAGTTATGGCGATTTGATATAAGAATCCTTAAAAAATTTCTTTAAAATAGTGAAATACACATATAATACCGAACAAAAAGGATCTTAATCATCGTTATTAATTAACCATATTACGAGCCCAACAACTTGTTTCCTTCTCCTACTGATTTGATACTTCAATGGTACCTCCCATCCAACACTAGGGGTACACACACAAATTCATATAAGAAACTAGCTCTAGCTTTTCCTCGCAAGGACATGCTTCCACCTCTTTCACAAGCTTGCAGCCCAACTCACACAAGTAAACTTAGTAAATAAAAGTTTCACCAACATCATATTCACCCAACAATATAGTACTTTCTCTCTTCCTGACCATTCTTCTTATAGGAAAATTCACCTTGACACTCATCATCTCATGCACAATTAGCTAATTTTTAATAATTAAATTAAAGATTATTCACCCACAACAAATGTCACACTCTCCCCAAGTTGCACATGTTTAATCCTTTTTAATTTAAATCATTTAAGAATTTTCCCTCACACTCCCCAATTAGTTCCTATATTTTCTCTTAGTTGTCCTTTAGTTCCCCAAATCCTCTTTTGTTGTGTCCCCTAACTAATTTACAGTTGGAGTATGAATAGGATTCTTCTCTTAGTTAGGATTTAGAGTTTTAATTAACTTAGGATACTATTCTATGTTAACAACCTATTCTCTCATGAAAATGTTTTCTTTTAATTAAAAATTCCTTTTTATTATTTTCATGCACACATTGTGCACATGCCTAAATGTTTTTATTATTATTCTCCCCTTTGCTAGTGGTTATTAGTATGGAATTCCCTTGATCCAATTTAATTTTAATTAGTCACAACATCCAGACTTAGACTTTTGATTATATCTTCTCATTTATAATTTAAATCAGTAAGCTGCATGTCCTTTCCTTTCTACAACTTCGAAAGGTCCCACAAACCTTGGATAGAGTTTAGCATCCTTTCCAAACTTAATCAAACTATTATGTGGATTCACCCACAAGAAAACTTTATCGCCAACCTCATAATTGCGGTCAATACTATGTGCATCGACATAAATCTTTTGTCGATCTTGCGCTTCTTCAATCCTTTTCCTTATAGTTCGCATATGTTCTTCCATTTATTGGATCAATTCCAGTCCTACCAGGACCCTACCCTCTTGTTGATCCCAAATCAAAGGTGTATGACACAATTGTCCATAGAGAAACTCAAAAGGTGCCATCTTTATCGTACTTTGATAACTATAGTTATACGTAAATTATACCAATGGTAAAAATTCTTCCCATTGTTTCTGTTGATACATCACACACATTCGAAGCATATCCTCTATAATTTGATTCATTCTTTTAGTTTTTCCATCTGTTTCATGGTAATATGATGTACTAAAATTCATTTGTGTTCCCAAATCCTCTTTGAAGCTAGTCCAAAAATTCCCAGTAAATACCGATCCTCTATAAGATATTATCTTCCTTGGCACACCATGCAATCTTATAATCTCGTTAACCAAAATTCTAACTATGTATGGTGCTTGATACTTCGTACAAACTGGAATAAAATGCACACTCTTCTTTAAGGTGTCGACGATTACAAAAATAGAATCATGTCTCTTTGTCATCAATGGAAATCCAACAACAAAATCCATCAATATAACTTCCCATTTCGATTCAGGAATCACATGTGGCGGTAATAAACCCATTGGATTTCTATGTTCAACCTTCACTTACTAACATTCAAGACATCTCGCCACATAGTTAACTATATATTTATTTATTCCTTTCCAAAAGAACAAGGGTTTTAGATCTTCCTTCATCTTCGTGACTCTAGGATGAGCCATATACACCGCTCGATGAGCTTCGTTCAAAATTAACTTTCTCAATTCGTCATTTGGTGGTACATAAATTCGACCATTATACCTTAATAAACCATCACTGTCCAAAGTATATCCCTCATACCTAGGTATCATCATAGTATCTCATCTGATATTATCTTTTACTTCCTTGTACCAGTTGTCATCACTTTGCAATGATAAAATATTTTCTTGAAGATTCGTCTTTAGTGGTATTACTAAGAAAACATGAAGTCTTTGACTCAATGCATCTACTACTCTGTTAATTGTTCCCTTAATGTATGTGATCTCAAAATAATATTCACTTAAAATTTTCGACCAACGTCTTTGTCGCACATTCAAGTCACTCTGAGTAAAAATGTGTTGTAATCCACTGTGATCAGTTTCTAGTTTGAATTTCCATCCAATAAGGTAGTGTATCCAAACTCGTAAGGCATAAACAATAGCTAACAATTCCAAATCATTTTTTACATAATTCTATTCATTCCTTCTTATTTTCCTTGAAATATGTGTGATAACTCAACCTTCTTGCATTAATAATCCACCCAATCCTTCCTTGGATGCGTCAGTGCATACCAATAATTCTTTGTCCATATCCATAACTTTCAGTATCGGGGTTGTTGTTAATAGTTATTTAAGCTTCTAAAATGCTTCCGTGCACTTCTCTGACCATACAAATTTCTTGTTCTTCTTTTCCAGTTACGTAATTGGATTTTCTATCTTTGAAAATACTTCGAAAAAGCGTCAATAGTAACCTGCTAATCCCATAAAACTACATACTTCTTGCACGTTCATCGATGCTAGCCATTCCATAATTACCTCAAATTTCACTGGATCCACATCGATACCTTCTGCAAAAATAATGTGTCTCAAATAATGAATCTTGTCAAAACAAACATTTTGACAGTTTTTCGTACAACTTGTTTTCTTTTAAACAATGCAACACGAATCTCAAGTGTTTTTCATGCTCCTCTCTCATTCGAGAGTAAATCAATATATGATAAATAAATACATGTACAAACTTATCCAAGTACTCACATAATACCCTATTCGTTAAACTCATGAATACACGTTGGTCATTCGTCAATCCAAATTGAAATACAATAAATTCATAATATCTTAATCTTGTCTTAAATGTTGTTTTAGTAATGTCTTCCTCTTTAATTCACAACTGATGATATATCAATCTCAAATCAATCTTTGAAAATATTGTTTCTCCCTTCATTTAATCAAATAAATCATCAATTCTCGGTAATAGATGTTGGTTCTTCATCGTGGCTTTGTTTAATTGATGATAGTCAATACAAAGCCTCCATGATCCATCCTTCTTTCTTACAAAAATTACTGGTGCACCCCATGGTGATACACTTGTACGTATAAGTCCCAAATCCAACAACTCCTTCAATTGCATCTTTAACTCTTGTAATTCATGTGTCGACATCTGATAAGGCATTCTAGCAATTGGCTTTGTTCTAGGTTTTAAATCTATAGTAAATTCCAATTCTCTATTTGGCGGTAAACCTGGTAGTTCTTCAAGAAAAACATCAACAAACTCCGATACTACTAGAAATTATTCCAATCTTTCTGCCACCTTTTTCATTAAGCACTAAAATAACATACAACTTACATCCTTTGTGCATGCTTTTCTACTCTGTCCCAAATCATTAATCAAACTTAATTGTTTCATCTTATAGTTAAGTATCGTGTCATGCAATTCTAACCAATCTATTCCAATCACAATGTCATAATCTCCCAAGATTGTGACATACAGGTTTACACTTGTGATGAAATCACCCAAATTAATGTTACAATCCTTAACCTTTCCTCCAACTTTTTTCTTGTCTCTAGATGCCATTTTCACATATCTAAACTCATCATGTTCGACTACCTTCACCTTAATTATTTTAAGTGAAACACTAGATAGAAAACTTCCAATAGCTCCTAGATCTATCAAAATACTAAACTGTTGATTTGCTATCATACCTGAAGTCTCAAGCACTGTAGACTGATGCTTGGCCTGGCGATATTATTCATCGTTGCATGAATCCTATGGTCCTTTCCCAAATCTCTTATTATCATCTATCTTGTTGATCCATAAGTTCTCATCTTTTCGATACTACAATCTCTCTTACGGCCAATGCTCCTAGTTCCAGAGGAAGAAACTGCTGGTCTAGGGTTCTAAGGCCCCAATCTATTCTACGAAAAAGATATAGATTCTTTTTGTTGCTGAGGTGGTGCTCTATATAGAGTCCTCTAACTAGTAACATGTCTATGTGGTGTATAAAATACAGGTCCTCTAGGTGTATCCTGGTGCCCCAAAGTCTGTCTAACAGATGTCTGTTGTTGTGGCGCTCTAAGTGGGGTCTATCCTTTCTTCCTAGAAGGAGTCTTGCCTTGACCCCCACTGTTAAACTCTTCTTTAGCGATAAATAATTTCTGTACTGCATCGTGCAAATTCTGAGGCATAAGGATTGTCACCTTAGCACGAATATTGAAGTTGAGACCAAACACAAAATTATTAACATTTAATTTCTTAGTGTTTAGATGCAGAGCATATCTGAGAAACTCCATGAACCTGACCTCATACTCTGGTACTGTACAACTACCTTGTCGTAAAGAATTGAATTCATTAAGCTGGCTCTTAATGAAATCATCAAATAGGTACCTCTCTCATAATTGTTCCTCGAACAATTCCCATGCCACGTCTTCAACGGCCATGTTCAGTTGTGATAAGAGTGTCTTCCACCAAATAAGCACACTCCCTTTCAGTTGAAATACCGCCATGCATACCTTCATATTATAGGTATAATCGTGCAATGAAAATCACATCGCTATATTCTCCAACCATTCATTGATGGCTAAACCGTTTGTGGCACCTGGAAACTCAGGAAATTTCACCTTCTCAAGTTCTCTATGAAAACTACTACTAACTACAGGAGCGAATTGTGATCCCTCATTGGGCACAAACTCCCTGCCTTGATCATAATCAAGTTGATTTATCAATACCTCATTCATCCTTTGAAAATACCTCATCATTCCCATGATGTCGCCCATTCCATATTTCTCTTGCTCAGTAGTTTGTCATTCTCCCTATGGAGCAAATCCATCAAGTGTTGATGTACTTGAATGAGACATTCATCTTCCTCTTGCATCCCAACATCTACTCATTCTTTGTCCTATAACCATGATACCTTCAATGAAACAAATTCAATTATATTAGTATTCATATTCAATTAAACATAACCATGGGAAGTCGTAATGGGTACAGTGTCACAAAGTGGAACCCGCTCTGATACCATATATCATAACCCTCCGATAAACTAATCATCAAGTGTATGTAAATATAAATATAATATAAAACTTTAATTTAAATTTAACAATGATCACAATAATCATGATTTAAAACTAAACCACTTATAAAATTACAATCTATACACTAAGCAAAGTTATAATCATAAGACATAATCATTAACATGAAATATTGTAATAATATGTCTGTTTTTTCATAACGATTACTATTTCAAATGGAAGAACCCAACTATGACATTGTTTCTCATAAATTAACCTAAGACCTTGTTATAACAGTTACTAAGATAAAGTTGTTATGATAACGTGAAATATCTAGGTGGGTAGTGTAGAGGCTCATCTCTAAAATTATTACTTCCATCTAACATTTGAACCACACACAACATTCCATTTAACCTGAACAAGGAGTTAGACTCCACTTCCCTACCTTCCTGAATTCATTACTCATTACACTAAACTATCGATAATAAACACAACAAGCCTCCCATTTATTTTATACCCCTAAATTTCAATTAATGATAGAAATATTTGACAAGTTCTTGTCCGGCTTAATAACTTGTTGGCAGACACTCAAATTTGATCAATCTCAATTGTAAAATTTTTCAATTTTCTTTGATAGGGCAGGTTTTACTCATCTTTTCAAAAGGAATACTAAACTGCGTGTGAACAGTTTCAGGGCGCAATCCATCCAACACACAAAAGACAGTGTAGACCTAAACCACCAATACATGATATCGCTATTAATATTTTTTTCTCAGCACAAACAAAATCAATTTAAAAGGAAGATGTCATCTACAAGGTGGGATGTAGTCTCTGGAGAGATAACAAACCTAACACAGAGTATTAGGTGGAGTCATCAAATATTTTTGGATTGATATCTGCACCGAGTAGATGGAATAAGGTTGAAACATTATAATTGTGGAAGGGTCTAAACTATTTTTACAGTAGGGTTCTATTACTGTGAGAACGATTTCGATGAGAAGGTCGAAGCTGATTTGTTGATGCAGTAATTCCAGTTCCTTAAAAGGATTGGAACAAGGGACTCTATCCGGGTTCAGAATTGGGATAAAGGTCTCCAATATGTTTAGTATACATCGATGTTTTAATAGGTTCCACAGTGTAACCATAGCACTAATCATCTAACACATAGATTCTTATTTTTGAATTTCCTTACATGCACCAATAATTAGCGATATACACACTAAAACGTTTACAAGCAATTTATCAATCGACAAAATGTGAAATACATAAATTGAAGGAAATTGTAAGCGTCTTAATCGGTGATATTCACAATACTAATCTAATCGATTATTATTACTAGTTATATTCCTTTCCAATCAACAAAACAATAATCATACAAATGTAGTAAAGAGCCATTATATCTTTAAGGAAAATGTTATCACTTTTTTTTCTTTTTCTTTTTGTAAAACTAGATTGTCATTCACATAGAATGAAAAGTAACCCTTTCCATCGAAAATAAATGAAAATCAATACTACACATCAATTACTACTATAAACAAATCCTTCTTAGAATTACTATAATTAATCCTTTACAGTATATTATGTTTCAATCTTGATACCAAGCGTAATCAATAAAACCGAGATTCAATTTACAATAAAACAATATACAATCAGGGAACGTAACCAGGAATTTAACGAAATGGGGAATGATCTTCAACTATAAATGTTGTGCACATCCCTTGCTTGGCCTTTCTCAACGTTCATTTCCTTTTCCTACTGATCCAAGACTTCAACGATACCTCCCAGCCAACGCTATGGGTACTCTTCTTCCCCCTTAGCCCCACAACCCACAAAGGGGTCACACACAAAATCATATTAAAAACTAGCTCAAGATTTCCCTCGCAAGGAGAGGCTTCCACCTCTTGCACAAGCTTGCAGCCCAACTCACACAAGTAAAATTAGTTAATAGAAATTTCACGAGCATCTCCTTCATCCAGCAATAAGGTACTTTCTCTCTTCCTCAGCATTCTTTTTATAGGAAAATTCACCTTGACACTTGTCATCTCATGCACAATTAGCTAATTTTTAATAATTGAATTAAATATTATTCACCCACAACACATGTCACACTCTCTCCAAGTTGCACATGTTTAATCCTTTTTTATTTAAATTATTTAAGCATTTTCCCTCACACTCCCCAATTAGTTCCTAATTTACAGTTGGATTTTGATTAGGATTCTCCTCTTAGTTAGGATTTAGATTTTTAATTAACTTAGGATAATATTCTATGTTAACAACCCATTCTCTCATGAAAATGTTTTCTTTTAATAAAAAAATCCTTTTTATTATTTTCATGCACACATTGTACACATGCCTAAATGTTTTTATTCTTATTCTCCCCTTTACTAGTGGTTATTGGTCTGAAACCCCCTTGATCCAATTTAATTTTATTTAGTCACAACATCTAGACTTAGACTTTTGATTATATCTTCTAGTTTATAATTTAAATAAAGTTGGTATCCTCATCTCTAACAAAATCTAGTATTCATTTCATTTCCTAAGGTGTTCCATATTTTTATTGACTTAAAATTTAAACATGCGACGTGCCCTTCAAGACACACCTCCATGCTCCAAGGGTGTCACTTTCCATTGACTAGTTTGGAAGTTTTCTAACGTTCGGAGTCAAAAATCCATTGGTCGACCTTGTGTGAGACTAAGGGCTTACTGAAGAATAAGGAATCCACATTATTGTGCGCCCTTCAGAAATCCTTGTGAGCTTCTATCTTAGTATGCCCTCACGACATCGTGAACCTCTCGAAACAAGGTAGTTGCTAACCTTTATTTTAGTTCATGGCGGGAGTGCTAGTAGGCTGTGATAGGGATGTTGCCACACCTCTCCCTCATCCATCTAGTATCTATGTATGACCCCTTTACTCCATATGTGAGTTAGATCAACGAGCATCACCATGCCTACATCCAGTGACAAGATAATGTTAATAATCCATTTACATGAAATCTATATTGAAATCATCATCAATAATATATGCATATAAATCAAGTACTCATAACCAAAGTAATTATTCCACTCCCTACTCAATCCAGAGTCCAAGGAACTTTGTCGATGTCGTCAACATCATCATCATGTCACGTTTCCTGCACACTTAGGAAACCTCATCATAATACATGTCAATGTTATACATCAATATAAATAACATATCAACTTTCAAAACATAATCATAGCATAAATACACAAACCAAATCTAATAATCATAATGTACCATGTTTTAACCGGATCACTTTCTTGCAAGTGTCCTCAAACAATAAATCATTGTATGAAAAAGTGATAAGTGGAACTGGATGTTTTAGTACTCAATCTTATGTGGTCTAGCTACTTCTACAAATTCATATTATGCAAACTCTATTATATGTCATCACTTAGTCAAAATTGAGCCATAAGAACACCTCAACCACACCTTCCAACTTATCTCTAAGTTGGTGTCTACATCTTATTCCATGACCATGCAAATCCTACTCAAGGAATCATGTGATCCATGATTGATACCCTACTTACATGGAAAGTATTGTGCTTCCATATATCTGGTGCAACATACTAACCAATAGTGGTTTCCCTAGTACACATCTTTGACTATTGTGAATAATACTAGACAACTCCCTATCAATGGTCTTTAGATATGGAAGAACTCTCCTAAGGTAGGAATAACATACCTAGGTAGACCTTATAGGTTCCCTTGGTTTTGTATCGTGGTTGTGAGTTGTTGATGTGTTTTCCTAACACCCATCAACTAAATGATTGGGGTAAATATATGAACCTGTGTTTCTTTCAAATGGAGACTGAAATTTTTCAAATTTGGAATGTGCCAAACTCCCTTCACCTATTGATCATGAAGACCCAACAAATTTTAATAATTAAAAATTAGTGTTGCAGTTCTTCTTCATGAAATGATAACATAGATGGTTTTTCATTTGAACAAAAGAGAAGAGAATAAAAATATACTTAAAAAAACAAATAATTTGTTTCCCTATTCTCGCTGAATAGCCCTATGTCTCAGTCTCATCCAACATTTTACAAAATAAAAAATAGAGGTCATATTCCCAAGAAATGTCAATATTCTTCCACATGGCACTGCTCCATACTTAGTTATTTTCCTTATTCTCCACTCTCCATACTTAGTCACTTTACCTCATTTTCCTTCCTCTTTACTCTCCATACTAAGTCATTTTTCCATTTTCCTTACCCTCTCCACACTCCATATTTAATCTCATTCTCTTTACTCCACTCCTTACTCCATACTTAGTCATATTTCCTCATTCTCCTTTCTCTCTACTCTCCATACTCCTATACTTAGTCATTTTCATGAATATGGATGCAGGATCCCTTCCCTCATATTCACCTTCTATGTCTAACCCCACAACCTGCATTCCCTCAATATTCAATTTTCACCTCCATTTCCACATTACCCAAATTGCACCCTCATGACTTAGTCATTTTACTAAGTTTTACACTTAGTATTTAATGAGTCTTATACTTAGTTTATTTTTTAATTTGAATGGGAATGCAGGATCCCATACCCTCATTTCCACCTTCCACTCCTAATCTTGCAACCCGCATTTCTACAATACTCAACTTTCACTTCCCACTTTCGCATTACCCAAATTGCACCCTTCATGACCTAGTCAATTCACTGAGTTTTACACTTAGTCTTTATAGTTTATTTTTGAATTTTGAATGCAGATGTGGGCACCCATATTAATATTTTTCTACATAGCCCTATCCCACCCATACCCTCATTTCCACCTTCCACTCCTAACCCCTCAACCCGCAATTCCACAATACTCAATTTCCACTTTCAACTTTTGTATTACCTAAATTGCACCCTTCATGACTTAGTCATTTTACTGAGTTTTACACTTAGTCTTTACTGAGTCTTATACTTAGTTTATTTTTTTCTTTTGAATGCATATTTCCCTATTTCTACATAATTCTATTTTATTATTTTATTATTTCATGAAATTATTCATTATATTCCTAAATTTGATCCCTTTCCCTCTCCTTTGGCACATTAGGACATGTGGAAATGACATGAACTTACCATATTGGGACACCTGGAAGTGATGTGGACCTATCACATTGGGACACATGACAATGAAGTGGACCTATCACATTGGGACACATGACAATGAAGTGGACCTATCACATTGGGACACTTGAAAGTGAAGTGGACCTACCCTTGGGTGATACTTGGATGACATTTATCGGACACACAGATGACCGAGCAAGTTACTTAGCATGATAATTGGGCGATGACATGGCAACCAAAAGTTACACTATGCACAAGATACGAAGGGATCTATGGTTCTCTCTATTGCACAAAAAAATAATATGTGGATGCATTTTTATTATAAACATGTATGAGAACTATTACCCAATACATGTGGAATAAATGGGGTAGTATTTTAATAAAGGGCTCAAAATTCATGTGCATAGATAAAAAATTACAGAGTCTCCATCTTCCAGAGGCCACAATTTTTTATCTTGATGTCCAAATTGAGAAAACAATAGCTCGTTTGAAATATAGAGATGAGAAGAATAATTTGGAATTGGTTTCCATGGCTCAAATCATGAATATCATGCCCTAAAAATTATATTATATTAGGGACTATTTTCTATCTTGGAAACAAGTTATTTTTGGAAAATTATTTATTGAAAGAAATTCCTACACTTCTAAAGTGGGTCCCAGTTGATGGGACATATATATAAGTTCACATTTACAAAGGGGAAAATAAAACCATAACTAAAAATGAGTTTCAATAAGATGAAGAAAATATTATAAAAGAGGGGAAAAATCATATTCAAAGGGTTGACAGTTAGGAGTTTTTGCAACAATGAAGAGTTTGCAAGAAGCAAGTTTTTCCCTTTCCAAGATTTTGTGAATCATCTTGCTTAAGTTACTTCCTCATATTTATTCATTATTGGTTATTTCCATTAGGTTTTCCATGTATATTTGGAAAACATGAACATATGGGTCTAATCTGAACTCTCTAGATTCTTCCATTCATTTCTCATGATATTTTAGGTCTAGAAGAGTTAAATGTATGCTTGTGAAAAGGAAAATGAATTTAATTTAGTTTATGTAACTGTTATCAAGATATTATTGAGGTTGTTTCAACCCTCTTATTTCATACATTTTTAAGCTTATTACATTGGGATATTATTATGAATTTCTCCCACAAAGAACTATTTGAGGCATTACATTAGTGTTTTCTCATACTTTGAATCTAAAGAACAAGATTTCAAATGTGTGTTGTTTTTGAGTTTAAATGTGATGATCATTTTAAGTTCTTTGATGACCTATCTATTCTACTTTTCTTTCATATTGCAAAGTCATAGTTGATTCCAGGTTCACATTATTTGTAAAGAAAGGAAGAATAATTGTTGAAAGAAGACTCCAAACTCTATAGATACAAATCTCTGTAGATATATTTATTTCTTCTTCTTGAATGATATGATGTTCTTAATAAGTACATCTGTATATAAGTGTTTGTATATTTGTATATAAATTTGTGTACATATGTATATAGGAGTTTTATTGGAAGATTTGTTAAGGTTTAATATTGCATGCATCTAAGTTCAAAAGAAAAATCTTCCATATGTCAAGAAATAGGAGCACCACCTCTATAAAACCACAGGACGATTTATGCTCATGATGTTATCTTAAAGACCTTAAAACAATATTTTAGATCAACATTTATGGCTAGTTTCATAGACCATAATTTGGAACGATTGTTTTTAAAGAAATATGATCCTTTTTAGGATAAGATATTATTGGAAAACTAGAAACTATCTGGTCAAGTCTTGGAAAAATATCTAGCAAATTGTTTTAAGAAGAACTTGGTTCTTGAAAACCTTGTTCAAGGAACACAAAATGGCCTTGTAGACATGTTATTTTATTTTTATGTACAAGTCAATTAGGCCAACTTATACAAAACCAAAGAACCATCAAAGATTTGGGAGGATAAGCTCCCCGACGACTCCAGCATTAAAACTCCATATTTTGAAGAATGATGCCCTATCAACTCCAATAAAAAATATTTAAGAATTTCAAGAAGATATATATGACTCCTCTGATGAGTTTCTTTCATGTTGTGATGACATTTCATCTTCCTTTCCAAGCCCAACAAAGTTTGTTCAAGTTCTGGTAAAGGGAGAAGGTACTCAAAGAAAGAAACAGTTGCACATAAGTCCACTCAATTTGCTAGGAGAAGTTCATCCCTTGCCAAATATTTCCATGGACGAGTTTCCCATGTTATTATAAAATACTTCAGAAGATGCAGAGAAACATTTGGTTGAGTTTTATAGTGCCTGTGATATTTATAATGTGGTTGAAAATGATGTTGCATGACAACTGTTGATCTTAACTCTAAAAAGAAATGGTAGTAAGTGGTTGTATTCATTGCTTCCTAGAACCATCACTAGTTGGTATGTATTAGAAAATTTATTTTTCGAGAAATATTTCCCTAGGAAAGATCCATATTCTCTTTTCTTGAAGTTGGTTGAAATCCCGACGAATCAAGAAGAGACAGTTAAATATATCACTTCCAAATTTATGAAATCCCTTCATGAGATTCCTCAAGGATGTTTCCAAATGATGTCATCATTTTTAGTTGTTATGAAAATGCATTGCCTATGAATATGAGATTTTTAATGAAGCAATAGGGAAAGTGAAACTAAAAAGGGTTAATGCGTGAGTTCAAGTCATTGAAAGAAATATTCATGAAATTGGTGCTAATCTCTTAAAATTTCCAATATTGTTCCAAGATAATGGGGGAAAGGATTTAGAAGAAAAAAATTATGAAATATGTGATTTTTTTTTTACATCAGATTTTGTTCTTGAAACTAAAAGTGAGAACCCTAGTGTCTCAATTCAAGAAGAAACTATCTATCACATGCTCCATGGGAGGGAAATTTTTACCCCTCATATGATCAATTTGAGAGTAATGGTAACAATGAGTTTAAGGATGTATTTGAAGAACCTCCACTAGATGTACATGAAGATTTCAGTCAATATAGTCATAGTGAAAATCTTGTAGTGGGTTCTATAGTGCCACAACCATTTTATATAAAGATGAAAGGGGATTTTCTACAATGGATGAACAAAAGTGATATTGATAATTACCACCTTACATCAAACTTTCAAGTTGTTTATTTCTCGCATGGAGCAAAGTTTAATGAAGAAGGGATCTTCTAAACATCATAAGAAGAAGGCAATTTGAAACAAGAGGTTCCATGGGTGTTGTTTTTATTTTATTTATGAGGACAATGATTTTGTTGGTGAACAATAAAATACAACCCTATAGTTCCCCACAAATGTTCAGTAACAATTTATTTTTGCAACCTCACTATGGAAACATGGTCATTGCATGATAAAATAATATCTCCATAACATGGCCAATGAAACGACACTTTCAATCAAATATGGGAGTAATCATACTAATTGGTTATGTACATGGCTACATCAGAAGTCTACTTACACTTGAAAGTAACCCTTCTCTCCAAGTAGCTTAGGATAGGTAGATTTTGTTTTCTCATGTATAAAAGTTTGTCTTTCAGTTAATTTTTCCTAATAAGCATTTTCTAGTTCAGGATAACAGTTTGAGGATGACTCCATTTCCCTATGGATAAGGAATTTGGTCTGAATTTGGGTCGTCAATAACCCACATGGGTCATTGTCCCACATTTGGAGCCAGAAGTTGATGTGTTTTCCTAAAACCCATCAACTAAGTGATTGGGGTAAATATATGAACCTACGTTTATTTCAAATGGAGACCAAAATGTTTTTAGACTTGGAAAGTTCCAAATACCCTTCACCTATTGATCATGAAGACCCAACAAGTTTTAATAATTTAGAATCAGTGTTGCAGTTCTTCTTCACGAAAGGCTAACACAGATCATTTTTATTTTGAACAAAAGAGAATAAAATAAAAAGAAACTTAAAGAAAGAAATCATTTGTTTCCATATTTTCACCGAATATCCCTATGTCTTATCTTCATCCAACATTTTACAAAATAAAAAACAGAGGTCATATGCCCAAGATATGTCAATTTTCTCCCACATTCAACTGCCCCATACTTATCCATTCTCCTTATTCTCCACTCTCCATACTTCATCATTTTTATTCCTCTTTAATCTCCATACTTGGTCATTTTTCCATTTTCATTACTCTCTCCACACTCCATACTTAGCCTCATTCTCCTTACTCCATACTTAGTCATTTTCCCCCATTTTCCTTGCTCTCTACTCTCCATACATAGTCATTCTCATTACTCTCCACAATCATATATTTATTCATTTTGAGTAATGTGAATGTGGGATCCCTTCCCTCATCTTCACCTTCTACTCCTAACCCCACAACCTGCATTCCCGCAATAATCAATTTGCACCTCCATTTCTGCATTACCCAAATTGCACCCTCATGACTTAATCATTTTACTAAGTTTTACACTTAGTATTTAATGAGTCTTATACTTAGTTTATTTTTTGAATTTTGGATGTAGATGCGAGATCCCATACTCTCTTTTCCACCTTCCACTCCTAACTCCACAACTCGAATTTTTGTAATACTCAATTTGCACTTCCCACTTATGAAATACCCAAATTTCACCCGTCATGACTTAGTCATTTTACTGAGTTACACACTTAGTCTTTATAGTTTATTTTTTAGTTTTAAATTCATACGAGAAAGCCCATATTATGATTTTTCTACATAACCCTACCTCTCCCACACCCTTATTTCCACCTTCCACTCCTAACCTCGCAACCCGCATTTCCACAATACGCCATTTGCATTTCCTACTTCTGCATTACCCAAATTGCACCCTTCATGATTTAGTCATTTTACTGAGTTTTACACTTGGTATTTATTGAGTCTTATACTTAGTTTATTTTTTAATTTTTAATGCGAATCTCCCTATTTATACATAATTTTGTTTTCTGATTTTATTATTTCATGAAATTACATAAATTTTCTCCCTTTCCTCCTCCTTCAACACATCAAGACATGTGGCAATGACATAGACCTACCATATTGGAACACGTGGAAATGATGTGGAAATATCCCTGGGTGAGACATGGTAGTGAAGTGGACCTATCACATTAGGACACGTGGTAGTGAAGTGGACCTACCTCTGGGTGACACTTGGATGATGTTTGTTGGACACATAGAGGACTTGACAAGTGATTTATCATGATGACTGGTCGATGATGTGGCAACCAAAATTTACACTGTGCACAAGCTATGAAGGGATCCATAGTTCTCTCTATTTCACACAAAATAAATATGGGGATGAATTTTTCTTATAAATATGAGAACTATTCCCCAATACATGTGGGATAAATGAAGTGGATCTTTATTTAAGGGCTCAGAATTCAGGGGCATAGATCAATGATTGTTGAGTCTCCATTTTCCAGAGCCCATAAATTTTGATCCCGGTCCAAATTGAGAAAACATTAGATCGTTGGAAAGATAGTGACTAGATGAACACTTTGGAATTGGTTTCCATGGATGAAATCATGAATATCATTCCCTAAAAAGTAAATCACCGGATGTACTATTTTCTAGCTTGGTGATGAGTTATTTTTGGAAAATTATTTATTGAAAGAAATTCTTGAGCTTTTAAAGTGGGCCCAAGTTGATGGCCTAGATATGTAAGTTCACATTTACAAAGGGGAAAATAAAATCCCAATTGAAAATATGTTTTAAGAATATGAAGAGAAGATTATAAAAGAGGAAAAGAAGCATATTCAAAGGGTTGGAAATTAGGAGTTTTTGTAGCAGTGAAGAGTTTGAAAGAAGCAAGTTTTTCCCTTTCCAAGTTTTTGTGAATTAGCATGCTTAAATTTCTTCCTCATATTTCTTTCTTCTTGGTTCTTTCCATCATATTTTCCATGTATGTTTGGAAAACATGAATATATGGGTCCTATCAAAACTTTCTCTATATTATTCCAATCATTTCTCATTATATTTCAGGTCTAGAGGAGCAAAATCCCTACTTGAAAAAAAAAATTGCATTTAATTCAGTTTATCTAATTGTCATTGAGATATTGTTGAGATTGTTTCATATCTCTTGTTTCATAAATTGATAATCTTATTACATTTGGGATATTATTATTAATTTCTCCCACAAAGAACTATTCAATGACTTACATTAGTGATTTCTCATACTTTGAGTCTAAAGCACGAGATTTCAAATGTGTGTCTATCAAAATCATTTTTGAGTTTAAATGTGATGATCATTTTAAGTTATTTTATACCTGTCTATTCTAATTTTATTTCATATTGCAAATTCACAACTGATTCTCGGTTCACATTATTTGTAAAGAAAGGAAGAACATCTGTAGAAAGAAGACTCCAAACCCTGTAGATAAAAATCTATGCAGACATTTTTATTTATTCTTCTTGAATGAGATGATGTTCTTGAAAAGTACATCTGTATATAAGAGTCTATACATTTTCATATAATATCTTGTACATATGTATATAATATTTTTATTGGAAGGATTATTAAGGTTTAATATTGCATGCATCTAAGTTCAGAAGAACAATATTCCATATATCAATAAATAGGAGTAACACCTCTATACAAATTTAGGGGGATTTATCCTCATGATGTTATCTTAAAGACCTTAAAATAGTCTCTTAGATCAACATTTTTAGCGACCATATTGGTGGAAAATAAAAGGTTGGTTTCATAGGCCATAAATTGGAATGATTTTTTTTCAAGAAATGTGATAATTTTTAGGATCATATATTATTGGAAAAATATCTATTAGATTGTTTTAAGATGAACTAGGTTCTCGAAATCTTGTTCAAGGAGCATCAAATGTCCTTGAAGAGATTTTATTGAATTTTCATGCAAAATTCAATTATGCCAACTTCTACAGAACCAATGAACCATCCAATATTTGGGAGGATGATATCTATAGTGACTCCATCATTAAAACTCCATATTTTGAATAAATATTCCCTAGCAACTCCACCAAAAAGATTTTAGAATTTCAAGAAGATCTGTATGAATCCTCTGATGATTTTGTTTCATGTGGTGATGAAATTTCATATTCCCCACCAAGCCTAATAAAATTTGTTCAACTTCTGGTAAAGGGAAAAGGTACCAAAAGAAAGAAATGATTGCACATAAGTCCACTCAATATATAAGGAGAAGTTCATCCCTTGCCAAATATTTCCATGGGCAAGTTTCCCAGGTTCTTCGGAAATACTTCAGAAGATGCAAAGAAAAATTTGGTTGAGTTTGATAGTGCTTGTGTTATTTATAATGTGGCTAAAGATGATGTTGCATGATTTTTTTTTATCTTAACTCTGAAAGGAAATGCTAGTGAATGGTTTTATTCATTGTTTCTTGGAACCATCACTAGTTAGGATGTATTAGAAAATTTATTTGTCAAGAAATATTTCTCAAGGAAAGATCCATATTCTCTTTTCTTGAAGTTGGTTGAAATTCAAATGAATGAGGAAAAAATAGTCAAAGATTTCACTTTTAGATTTATAAAAGTCCTTCATGATATTCCTCAATAAATGTTTCCAAATGATGTCATCATTTGTTTTTGTTATGAAAATTCCTTCCCCGTGAATATGATATTTTTAATGAAGAAAGAGAGAAAGTGTAGTTGGAAAGGGTTAATGTAGTGAGCTCAATTCATTGAAATAAATATTCATGAAACTAGGGCTAATCTCTCAAACTTCTCAATATTGTTCCAAGATAATGGAGGAAAGGATTTAGAATAAAAATTTGATAAAATATGTCAAACTTTTTTACATCATATTTTGTTCCTGAAACTGAAAGTGAGAACCCTAATGTCTCAATTCAAGAAGAATACTATCTACCACATGCTCCATGGGAGGGAAATTTTGACCTCTCGTATGCTCAATTTGAGAGTAATGATCACAATGAGTTTAAGGATGTATTTGAAGAACCTCCACTAGATGTACATGAAGAGTTTAGTCAATATAGTCCTAGTAAAAATATTGTAGTGGGTTCTCAAGTGCTGCAACAAGTTTATATAAAGTTGAAAGGGGAATGTCTACATTGGATGAACAAAAGTAATTTTAATGATTACCAATTTACACCAAACTTTCAAGTTGTTGATTTCTCGTATGGATCAGAGTTTAATGAAGAAGAAATCTTCCAAACATCAAAAGAAGAAGGTAATTTGCAACAAGAGGTTCCATGGGTGACATTTTTTAATTTATGAAGACAATGATATTGTTGATGAAAAACAAAAGACATCCCTATAGTTCCCCACAAATGTTCAACAAAAAATTATTTTTGCAACCTCACCATGGAAACATGGTCATTGTATGATAAAATAATATCTCCAGAACATGGCCAATGAAACAAAACTCTAAATAAAATATGGAATTGATCAGATTAATTGGTTATGTACATGGGTACATTAGAAGTCTACTTACACTTGAAAGTAGCCTTTCTCTCCAAGTAGGCCTATGATAGTTATATTTTGTTTTCTCTTGTATACAATTTTGTGTTTTAGTGAAGTTTTTCTCATAAGAATTCACTGGATCGAGATAATGGTTTGTATATGAATCCATTTACCAATGGATAAGGCATATGGTCTGATTCTAGGTCCTCAACAACCCATAGGGAGTCACTGTCCGATAGCTGGATCCAAATATTGATGTGTTTTCTTTACACCCATCAACTAAGTGATTGGGGTAAATATATGAACCTATGTTTCTTTCAAATGGATACTTAATTTTTTTCAAATTTCAAAGTGCCAAATACCCTTCACCTATTGATCATGAAGACCCAACAAGTTTTAAGAATTCAAAATCAGTTTTGTAGTTCTTCTTCATGAAAGGTGAACATGGATGGTTTTGCTTTTGAACAAAAGAGAAGAAAATAAAAATATACTTAAAGAAAGAAATCATATTTTTTCCATATTCTCACTGAATATCCCTATGTCTCATCTTTGTCCAACATTTTACATAATAAAAAACACAGGTCTTATTCCCAATATATGTCAATTTTCTCCCACATTTTGCTACCCCGTACTTAGCTAATTTCCTTATTCTCCACTCTCCATACTTAGAAACTTTTCCTAATTTTCCTTCCTCTTTACTCTCCATACTTAGTAATGTTTCTATTTTCCTTACTCTCTCCACACTCCACACTTAGAATCATTCTCCTTACTCCATACTTAGTCATTTTTCCTCATTCTCCTACCTCTCTACTCTCAATACTTAATCATTCTCACTACTCTCCATACACCTAAACTCAATCATTTTCATTAATGTGGATGAGGGATCCCTTCCCTCATATTCACCTTCTACTCCTAACCCCACAACCCACATTCCCACAATACTCAATCTACACCTCCATTTCCACATTAGCCAAATTGCACCCTCATGACTTGGTCATTTTACTGAGTTTTACACTGAGTCTTTATTGAGCCTTATACATATTTTGTTTTTTATTTTTGAGTGTGGATACATGATATCGTTCCCTCTTTTTCACTTTCCACTCCTAACCTTTCATTTTTGCAATACTTAATTTTCATTTCCCACTTCTGCATAACCCAAATTGCACCCTTCATGACTTAGTCATTTTATTGAGTTTTGCACTTAGTCTTTATAGTTTATTTTTTACTTTTGAATGAAAATGTGGGAGGCCATATTATGATTTTTATACATCATTCTATCCCTCCCATACCCGCATTTCCACCTTCCACTCCTAACCCATTACACCCTTCATGACTTAGTCATTTTTCTTAATTTTGCACTTAGTCTTTATAGTTTATTTTTTACTTTTGAATGTAGATGCAGAATCCCATATTATGATTTTTCTACATCACCCTACCCCTCCCATACCCTCTTTTTCACCTTCCACTTCTAACCCCACAACACATATTTCCAGAATACTCAATTTTCACTTCCCACTTCTGCATTACCCAAATTGCACCCTTCATGACTTGTTCATTTTACCACACCCTTCATGACTTAGTCATTTTACTGATTTTTACACTTAGTATTTACTGAGTCTTATACTTGGTTTATTTTTTAATTATGAATGTGGATTTCCTTATTTCTACATAATTCTATTTTCCAATTTTATTATTTTATGAAATTATTCATTATTTTCCTATATTTTATCCCTTTCCCCCTACTTTGGCACATTGGGACATGTGGCAATGATGTGGAACTACCATATTGGGACACATGGTGGTGGTGTGGACCTATCCCTAGGTGACACATGGAATTGAAGTGGACCTATCACATTGAGACACATGGTAGTGAAGTGGACACACCCCCAGGTGATACTTGGATGATATTTATTGGACACACA
>ML841622.1:25647-40508 GCA_009831015.1 Picea engelmannii | reverse complement strand
TTGAAATCCCAACTAGGGCAACCCTCAAAAGAAAATGGATAGTTCCAACCAAGAGATTATAGAAATAGAAACCATTTAATAAACACAATGATTACAACAAGATGAAGGGAGAATTTGACATAAATCCTAATGTCTTCTTATTGGGGAAATACTACCCTTCTCAAAGATTATTTCCATCAAATTTATACAAGTAATTTCCAGCCATCAAAGCAACCCAAGAAAGAGAAAAGAAAGATGAAGAACCTCACATTAGCATGCCCCTTTACATCTTCCTCCCAAAGGATATTCAACTAAGCTTGGAGGGGAATTCCAACAATTCCAACCATGCCTTACAAATGAAAAGTGACACTTATTTTATAGACTCTTTCCTTAATGACTTTGTAATAAATATTACAAATAATTCTCTAGAAAGTTATGGATCTCTATTTTCCTGCAAGAAATATTATTAAAATATACATAAGAAGGTCCATAAGCCTCCAAATATGTAGAAATGCCTTGTGTAATGTGAGATGATCCCAAGTGGTGAGAAATGCCTTCAAATATGTAAATTTATCTTGAGAAGTGTGAAATGCCTCAAAATTTGTTCCTCAATGGAAGATCATGCATCAAAATATGCCAAAAGATTTTCTAAATCAACATGCATCACCAACCACATGATATCATGGTCTTCTAGCCTCTTTAGGGAGTAACATTGGTTATCATCAAATTCAGACAAAGGAAGTATACATTCCTAAGATTTCCTTTCGCACACATGAAGGGAATTATGTGTTTTTGGTGATGCCTTCTGGGATTTTTAAGGCCTCATCCACTTTTTAGAGATTCATGAACAAGCTTTTTCAACTCTTTTTGTGCAACTTTGTGCTCATCTTATTTGATGGTATTTTGATTTACAACAAAACTTGGGAGGCACATGTGGATCAAGCATTACAATGATTTAAGGATAACCAATTGCACATCAAGTGTTCCAAATGCTCTTTTATCACTTTTGAAAGGGAATATTTGGGTCACATTTTCAATCACATAGGTGGTGAGGGTTGACCCCAAGAAAATTGAAGCAATGAAAGAATGGCCATGCCTAAAGACATTGGAAATCTTGCATGGTTTCCTTGGCCTCATTAGCAGAGCTATGGTAGAATTGTTGCCCCATTAACCTCCTTACTAAAAAATAATGCCTTTTTTTGGAATGATGCCATCGATAAGACTTTATAGGCCTTCAAAAAAGCTATCTGTACTATTCTAGTCTTAGTAATGCCAAACTTCACCAAGATTTTCATCTTGGAATATGCTGCTTTGGGAATGAGAATTGGGGCAGTGTTATTGCAAGAGAGGTGCCTATTAGCGTTGACCAAGAAACAATTGTGTGATAGAAACTTGGGTAAGTGCACATGAGAAAGAAAGGATGGGCATCCTTCATGTAATGGGTACATGGCACCCTCACCTCATTGGGATGCATTCTCAAATCAAGACAAAATATAGGAGCTTGAAGTATTTTTTGTAAGAGCATTTGTCTTCACCTTAGAAATACAAGTTATGAGATCATCTACAAGAAGGGAAATGAGAATTTGGTGGTTGATATTGTTGAGGAAATATGAGGATGGGTCCTTATTTTCCTTATCCTTATTAGTACTAGATTGGATTTCCGAGGTCCTCTAGGAATGGATAGTTGATACCAAAGTTGTTGAACTAATTCAAAAGCTACAAGAGGCTCAAAAATCCCCTTATAGTCTATACTTGGTAGTGTGATACCTTAAGTTACAAAGATAATACTTCTTTCATGTAGTGCTCTACTTTAAAATCATGGGTGTTAGTGAAATTACATTCCTTTCCCATTATGGGTCACTCAAGATTTCAAAAAATAGATGAATGGGTTAAGTGATCATTCGTTTTGGACAACATGAAGAGGGACATATGTACATTTGGAACTAAATGTGACCCATGCCAAAAGAACAATGGTCAAACAATGAACACCCTTGGGACATTGTAGCCTCTACATATCCCTGCCATTGTTTGGGCTAACATTTCCATGTACTTTATATCAAGGATCCCTAAAGTAGACAACAAATGTGTCATCATGGTGGTTGTTGACCACCTTTCCAAATATGCCCACTTTTTTCCTTACGAGACCTTCTTAAGTCATCCACCATTGCATGAATCTTCATGGATGATATTTTAAAATCACATGGCATGCCTAATTCCATTTTGATGGATTGTGTTCCTACCTCATTTTGGTAGGAGTTGTTTAAATTACCCAAATAAAAATGAGAACGACTTATCTCTGCTAAACATATGGTTAGATAGAGGTGGCTGATAAGTTCTTGGAGACTTATTTGAGATGGTTTTCATGATATTGACAAGGATAGTGGGTTAAGTGGCTTCCTCTTGTATGAATTTGGTGGTACAATGGCACCATCACAGTGCTACGAAAATGTGACCTTATAAGAATATTTATGGAAAAAAAACCATCTGTAGTCTTGTACTTACTAGGCACATCCAAGGTTCAGGAAGTGGATGTGAATCTTACATTGAGAGATGAAATTCTTTCTACACTTAAGGACAATTTGATGTTGATTCAAAACACAATGAAGGAATAGGAAAATTAACATCACTCAAAGAAGTACTTTGACGAAGGGGATGAATGGTTTCTCCATATCCAACCTCATAAGAAGATGTCTCTCAAGGAAAAGGGCCACCGGAATATATCACTCAAGTTCTATGGCCCCTATCAAATCCTTCAATGCATTGGATAGGTTGCCTACTATTTGGCCCTTCGAACACTCTCCAAGATCCACCCAATATTTAATGTTTACTGTTTGAAGAAAGTGGCGGGGCCAAATTGTCATGTTTAGACCATCCCCCTAGAACTTGATGTAGATGGTTCCATTTAGTTAGCGTGTGGAAATTAATGTATAAGAATAATAATTATGGAATAATGCCTATGAGGTAGTTGGTAATCATTAATGTGGGACCATTGGGGCTAGGATTTGGGTAGTGAGAAACTATTTATAGTGGTAGGAAGCTATGCAATTTTTTGTTAAGTGATTACTATAGTGTCAGAGCTATGCTCATTTGGAGGTTACCCCATCAAAGAGGCCCATTAAATTTTCTCTCTTTATATATTATTAGTAATGATAAGGGTTAATATTTTGCAGGTTCAATACTCTTTTTCTTCCTCTTTGACTTTCTATAGATAATTTTTCATTTGATAGTTTCTATTAATTCTATGTTTTTTCCATATAAGTATACTACAATCAATAATGGTTAGCTAGGGTATATAAGTCAATATAATGAGTCATTTATGTTGGTTGGTGGTGCAAGCCTATATAGATTCAATTCAACTATTCAAATCACACCACAATAAAAGGGAAGCAACACACACAACAAAACAATGGAGACAAATTCACAAGCACTAGCAATTCCAATATATAGATT
Source organism: Picea engelmannii (assembly GCA_009831015.1). NCBI lineage: Eukaryota > Viridiplantae > Streptophyta > Pinopsida > Pinales > Pinaceae > Picea > Picea engelmannii. The sequence goes on along the minus strand of ML841622.1, from coordinate 37,079 downwards.
TAAAACTTCATGCACTAAATGCAAGCCTGAACAAGCTACCAGTTGTTAGAAACAAATATATGAGCTATGCCCTTTTCAAAAGATTGACAATTAGTTTTTTCTCACAGTCTCAGTTGGGTTGTAAAAATGAGAAATTGCGATCACTTTCTCATTGGCTTCTTTATTCTTAGTCAAATCACATGATCCCTTCTCCCTCTATATTCACTTCTACCTTGTTTTCTCAGGTGAAGCATCCCTTCAAGAGGGGGTTATGGTTCCACATAACAAGGGCACACATCCTAAGAGGGTTATTGAGCCTACATATCAAATTTCAATGGGTCGACGTTAACCATATCTAGTAGTACAATAAAATAATAAAGAATATGACCTTAGCCATAATTACAAGTATATAACGATACACATGAATGGGTCATGGACACATGTAAAGAATACACCAATAATTCCAATTATTTTTTATCCCCGATTGCTAATTTATGTAATTCTATCACTGAATGTTGATATATGTAGGTTGATGCTATTTTATGTGGGATATAATTAAATCCACAAAGGTTCACATCTATTGTGTAGGCAAGATTCATAGGTAGTAGGGTTAACCATATATGTGTGTTCATTTCATTATGGGGTTTCTTTTCAAAACTATCCTTAGTGGATTTAGGGTGATTGATTGCATAGTGTTTGGGATCTATTGGGGCTGATTTTTATTAACTAAATACTTCTATTCATTATATTGCAGGGAAATCGATGCATGAAGTGTCAATATTTGATAATGTGAGCCAATGCCAACGTTGCATGATTATGATATATGTTAAACACCACAAAGTCACATATTAAGTTCAATATTTGTATTTCCATTTCTAGATTTTGTTGTGTTTTGAGAAAGTCTCTATTGATTAAAGCATGATTTAGTGCTAAATAGGTCAGTCTCATAATTCAAGTTCATGAATTGAGTTTTAGACCATTATGATGATTAGTCTTCATTAGCAGTGCAAGGAGTAGGAGTGGAAGAATGAAATAAAAATGAAATTATATTAAATCCACTAATGACCAAATAGGACTCAAGATTGTATCAAGTCATAATAGAAAAAAACGAGAGCCTAGGGCATCTCTTCTATAAAACTAAAAAGAAAACACAATGTAGCAAATAAAAGTAGGGTTAAACCCAAAATAAGTGAATCCCTGACATGAAGCAAAGTACAACGTTGAAGAGGGGAGGATTGAAAATACCGATAGTCGATGTCCTTCAGTGGTAAAGGGGCATGTGGTGTTAGATCCTTGATACCTTGATCTTAGAGTTAAATTTTTGTTCTTAAACATTCATAGATCAATATATGTGATAAAATAAAAGAATTGTTGATGCAATAAAAACATATAGAAAGAAGGTAGAGAAAAAAATTGCATTAATAAGTACTTTTACACCCTATAGTTACAAACTTCACTCTCTTACTTTTCACTTTCACTTGTGTGTTTATAGTGACTAAAGATCACATGTTATAATTGATTTGTGATGTTTGCATTTTAAATCTATATTTGACAAGGCTCTTGGACCTATAGTGTTTGATCAATAAATGACCTGTGAAAACTTTACTTTTGTGTATTATTATTTTTCCAACACCCCTTTCAGAACTAGAGAAAATTCTTCAATACACACCCTACATCCTATAGTTGATGAAATGTCTCCTCCACTTAAAACTATACTAACAAACTTTTGATGAGAAAACATATATTGAATTACATGCAACTTACTCCTCTATACACCTAAATGCTTATTTGTGCTTCTACAACAAATTTGACATCTCTTTCACAAAAAAATGAAAGCTTTGAAAGAAAGATCCTTCGACAATTAGAGAATATCCTTTTCACGAGTAAATATCGAGGATTTGAGAATTTTATACATACAAAGATCCTTCAACAATTAAAAGAAAGGTTTTAAAGAGGTCCCATGCTGGTCTAGACCATTGTGGGGGACCTAATCCAAAATAATCCTTATGTGATGTTGATTGCATTGGTGTAGCTCTTTGATAATGATCCAAGTGAACCCATGTAGTCCCATGAATACCATAAGAACGAAGAATATACTCAACAACATGGAAAAAAATAAAATAGACTCACCAGCCTAGAAGACAAAATAAAAAACCTCTTTCAAAACCTCTAGTTAACACTTCAAGACAACTTCAACAACCAAATATCCTCCTTCAAAAACTCCATTGGTAGTCAATTGAATATTATGATTGATCAGATAGGGTCGATTGATAATGAAGAATATTCCTTAGGTAATGGTCATTGCAATGAGCCATCCTTTCATGACACTCAACGCCATATGATGCCCATATTTCCTAAGATCAATATAAAGAAGTTAAATGGCTCAAATTCAATAAGGTGTGTGGCCCAAATGGAACAATATTTCACTCTCCAGGGTATTGAGGATGAATAGTTGAAACTATGAGTGGGGGTGATATATTTGGATAAGAAGAAATGGAAATGGTGGAAATAACATAAGAAAGCATTGTTAGAATTTGATGGATGTGTTCATTTAACCATAGAAAATATCACCATTGTCACCCAACCATAGGTCGAAGCCACCCCCGAGCACCTTAACCTTGGCAAATAATCATTCTGGAAGCAAACCCTAGGATAGATAGCCAAACAAGATAGCGCGCCTCTCTCTCCAAGGATAGTGCACCAAACAAGAGTTGATCAGAAAGTCCAAACCATAACCAAGAGATAGTCCAAGACAAAACCAAAATCTGCTAGCTGCAATAGCTGGAACAACAACTCTCCTCCAGACTCACGCACAAACTAGCCAATTGCAGTGTGCACAAGTGCTGCTTCTGCAGTTCTGAGAATGCTTGCCAGAATGAAGATTGACCTCCTGTATTTATACTAAAACTGGCAAACTGCCTAAGCCAACTTCTCATTCTGGTTGCCTATTTACTTAGTATATAATATTTCCTTTAGCCGAATTCTTCTCTTGGAGGATAATAACCTAATACATGTTAATGTTTAAGCCATTATTATAGTTCTTTGCATTTCAATAGATAACAACAACATAAGACAAGATCACTGAGAAATACACAAGCACAAGAGACACACCATTTATCCTGGGAAACCCTCTAGGGGAAGAAAACCCAACAAAACTTCCTTATTATAGATAGCCAATACAATGCCAAGAGATAACTTAAGCTAATACAAAAGATCCTCTCCCAAAGATGCACCACTCTCTCTCCTTCTTCTCCAACTGCAGTTCCGAAACTTGTCTCTCAATGAGAAAGTGAGTTGTGTGTCTAAGTGAGGCGCCAACCTCCTTATTTATACAAATCTAGCACATGTGAAGTGTCTCTTCACTGGTAGGGCCGACTTCTCAAACTAGGTGGTTATAACCACCTTTATTATATTTCGGGGCCTCTTGATATATTCTGGTGCCGACTTCTTCTTTTTCCTTTTACAATTACATTATGACCAATCCACAAAAGGGGATTTGGTCCTTATACAATAGCCGACATGATCAATCCACAATGGGGATTGATCCAATGAATAATATATCAAATAATAATAAGAATACACTTTGCAGTTACATTATTTCAACACTCCCCCTTAATAAGAAGGGTATTCTTCAACAACATCATGCGAGAGAGAGATGACATCATCATCAACAACATCAAGTGGGTGAGAGGAAAGAAACATCAATATCATCTTGGAATACTAACTGGCGTATCTATGAATCATCAGAATTTTTCTTCATCGATAGCATCGTCATTCTCAAAGGAATGCAATCATCATATGCATCAATATGTATTAGTATAAAACTAATACATCATCATCATCACATCACGAGGCTGGATCATCATAATACAAGACTGGCTTTACGTCACAGCTATCAAGCTGGAAGCTCAGTACTCGTCTTTCTTTACGTCACAACAATCAAGCTGGAAGAAAGATACTAGACTGACTTTATGTCACAACTTCTCAAGATGGAAGCACAGTACTATTCTCATCTCAACGTCTTTCTTTACGTCACAACACTTAAGCTGGAAGCAAGATACTCATCCTGCTTTACATCATAACAATCAAGCTAGAAGCAAGATACTAGACTGGATTTACATCGCAGCTGTCAAGCCGGAAGCACAGTTCTAGTCTCATCACATCGTCTTTATTTACGTCACAACCATCAGGTTGGAAGAAAGATACTATATTGGATTTACTTCATAGCTGTCAAGCCGGAAGCACAATACTAGTCTCATCTCATCATCTTGCTTTATGTCGCAGCAATAAAGCTAGAAGCAAGATACTCGTCCTACTTTACATCACAAAAATCAAGCTGGAAGCAGGATATGTCTTATCACAACAACTACTCCCCCTTTCGAGGAAGGTCCTTTTGGACTATACCAAGCTTATCTCGAAAGTGCTCAAACTTTACATGAGATAGAGGCTTGGTCAACACATCAACAACTTGTTCATCCATGCTAACGTACTGGAGCTTTAAGGCTCCTCTCTGCACCATGTCACAGATGTAATGATATCATATCTCTATGTGCTTCGACCTATCATGGAATACAAGATTCTCTGTCATATTTATGCAGCTCTGGTTGTCACATAGGATCGTGGTTTCTTCCATCTCTAGGTCAAATAGATCAGTGAACAACTTTCGAAGCCATATAGCTTCACAGCTGGAAAAACATGTAGCAATGCATTTTTCTTCTGCTGTGCTGAGAGCAATGTTGGATTGCTTCCCACTTTGCCATGATATCATGGATAATCCCAAACTAAAACAACATCCTGAAGTGATTTTTCTGTCAGAAACACTTCCTGCCCAATCTGCATCAGTATATCCACTCAATGTGAAATCATGATCTCCATCATAGCTGAGACCACAATCTATTGTACCCTTAAGGTACCTCATCACACGTTTTCCAGCCATTAGGTGAACATGTTTGGGTTCTACCAGAAACTGACTCAAGGTGTTCACGGCAAAACATATGTCTGGTCTGGTGTTCGTCAGGTACATCAACGATCCAATAATATGTCTGTACAATGTGGCATCAATCAATTCTAACGAAGTGTCGACCAACAGCTTCAGCTTCGCTTCCATGGGTGTATTCATGGACTTGCATTCCAACATGTCGAATCTATTCAGGATTTTGACTGCATACTTCCCTTGATTAAGGAAGATCCTCTTTGGACTCTGCCATACCTCAATACCTAGGAAATAATTCATTAGGCCAAGGTCTTTCATTTCAAATTATAAGACAAGTCTCTTCTTACATTCAATGATGAGATTTTCTTCTCCAGTTAAGAATAAGTCATCGACATATAGCAGTAATATTACTGGCTCATCGTTCATAACCTTGAAGTAGAGGTTAGAATCTGATTTACTTTTGGTAAAGCCCAATCTCATAAGGAAACTGTCTATCCGACCATACCAAGCTCTAGGAGCTTGCTTCAGTCCATATAAGGCTTTCTTCAATCTGCAGACATGATACTTCCTATATACACTTCCTCTTCGATGGAACCATTTAGGAAAGTTGTCTTTACGTCCATCTGGTGCAACTTCCACTTCATCTTAGATGTAAGGGCTATGATGGTTCTGATCAAAGTGTATCTGGCTACAAGAGTGAATGTATCTTCATAGTCAATGCCTTCTTTTTGAGAAAATCCATGAGCTACAAATCTTGCTTTATATTTCTCAATACTTCCATCAGCAGCATGTTTTATTTTGAAGAGCCATTTGGAGGATACCACATCTTTACGCTTCGGTCTGGGAACTTTTCCCATACTTCGTTCTTTATTATGGATTGGTATTCCTCTATCATGGCATATGCCCATTCTTTTCTCTGAATGGATTCTTCAAAGAAGTTAGGCTCCTCTTCTAGAATATCACACATCAAAGCCATATAACTAGAGAATGGCTTTTGTATTTTCACAAGTCTCGTATTTCCTTCAGGAACACCATACTTCTCTCCATCTTGAATAATCTCTCTAGCCCAAGATGGCTTCCTTTTATGGAGGATCTTCATCTGAGGAGGTTCTTGAACTTCTGATATATCATGGTCTTCTCGAATTTCCTCATCAGGGGAAGTTAGGACTTCCCTCACCGGTTCTGCGGCTCTAGGAACCTCCCTCATTGCAGTTCTGGGGATTATGGGTTCCTCTTCATATACTTCTTCAAGTTGACATCTTCTCGATTTCTTGAGTGCTGCATCTTCATCAAAGGTCACATCCATGTTGATCTCAATATGATGGTGCCTGGTATATAGATTATGAAGGCCTTGGATACCTCACAGTATCCCACAAATATTCCCTTCTTTCCTAAAAGTTCCAGCTTGTTTCTCTTCTCTTTCGGTATATGAATAAATACTGGGCAACCAAATATTTTGAGATGTCTTACCTCTGGCTTCTTTCTGGTGAACATCTCTTTCGGGGTCTTGAGCCCAAGTTCACTATGGGACAATCAGTTTTGCACATATACAGCTGCCATTGCTTCTTCTGCCCATAAGCACATAGGAAGATCTTGATCATGGATCATAGTCTTCACAACTTCCATTATCGTTATGCTCTTTCGTTCAGCTACACCGTTTTGTTGGGGATTATAGGGAGTAGTGAGTTCCCTCTTGATCCAAACATCTTTGCAGAAGTTCACAAACTCTTTTGAGGTATATTATCCTCCATTATCTGACCTGAGTATCTTAATCTTTCTTTCAGAAATATTCTCTATCAAGGCTTTGAATTCCTTGAACTTGCTAAACACTTCATCTTTAGATTTCAAAAAATATACCCAGGTCTTTCGAGAATAATCATCAATAAATGATACATAATATACATACCCAATAATGGAGGACGATGGAATTGGGCCACATACATATGAATGAATGAGCTCTAGGACTCCTTATGATTTGTTGTCTCTCTTTGGAAAAGGGTTATTGATGTTCTTCCCTTGTGCACATCCATTGCATATGCCTTCATGGTCAACCTTGAGTTCTGGTAAACCTGTGACCACTTTGCATATGTATGGTAGTGCCTTGTAGTTGATGTGAGCTAATATTCTATGCCAAAGTTCACATGAGTTTTCAATGGCGTGGGTCATGGCAGCCTCCGAGTGACCCTTTAGTTTATACAAGCCATTTTCTTCACTTCCAATGATGATTTCTTTATTTAAGGTTTCTCCTTTAGCCCACATAAGAAATTCTCCATATATAAAGGAAATTCTGAAGCCTTTCTTTTCTAAAGCTGAAATGGAGAGTAGGTTCTTTGTCAAACCTGGTACATACAGTACGCCCTTTATTTTTAGTGAATTCCCTGAATTTAGTTTGTGGTTTGATTCTCCCACTCCCTTGATGGGATACTAGTAATCATCTCCAAGGGTCACTTTCTGAGAAAACTTATTTTCTAAGGTATAAGAGTGAATGTCTCTTTGTCCCGTCATGTGCTTGGATGCACCACTATCAATGAGCCAAGCATCCTCTCCAGGTGTTACAGATCCTGAGAGGGCCGAGATTAAGTCATGGTCTTTGATCTCCTCTCTTATCATCTTTGTGGGTGGCTCTTCATCTTCGATTACATGGGCATGGTTCCTCTTATGTTTTCTCTTGTATTCTCCTCGTTTGGCTGGAAAATATTTCGCAATGTGTCCCATATTGTCACAATGATAGCATTGTACATATGATTAATCTCTTTCCCTTCGCTGTCCTTTCTTCTGAAATATCCTTGGATGAGATTCTTTATTATTGAATTTGTTTGGCGGTTGAGACTCTTTATGAGTCTCCTTTTGGAAGTAGGGTTTCTTCCTTCCTCTTTTTGTGTGAGTAGCTAGGGCTTGATGATCATCTCTTTCCAGTAGTGCTTCATGGTTAGCTACTCTTGTTTCTTCTTGGATGCATTCTTCCCATAGACTATCAAACTTCAGTTTCTCCGTTCTGGCACATATCGTTTGGATGAATGCATCCCAAGATATTGTGAGACCATTTAGGGCCGTCATTATGAGTTCATCTTCATCTAAGGTATCTCCAATCACTTCTAACCGTTCTTAGAATTATGAGATTCTAGAGAAATATTCCTGAATTGTTTCTCCTTTCTGCATCCTTATATTCTTTAGTTGAGTTCTTAGATTCATCTTCTGGTTTATGTTCTTTCCTTCATACAGTCTGGTCAAGGCATCAAACATTTCTTTTAGAGTCTTATTGAATCAAAGGATATGCTCATTAGCTTTGATGTGGTTTCACTCTTTACAAAGATCCCGTTAAATGAGGCCATTCAAGTTATAAATGAGGTTGCAGACCCTTAAACAACCAAACTAGCAGAAGTTTGTCTTAAATCAACCTTCTTCAGGTTCCAAGGAGAGTTCTTTGAACAAACAAGTGGAGTAGCCATGGGATCCCCCTTATCCCCAATCATAGCAAACCTCTACATGGAGAAGTTCGAGAAAATTTCCCTTGAAACATACCCCCTTAAACCATCTAGATGGAAAAGGTATGTTGATGACACCAATGTCAAGTGGCCTCATGAAAAAGAAGAACTGGACAGATTCTTTGAGCACCTCAATGGCATTTATGAGAACATAAAATTCACCATGGAACTAGAAGAAAACAATAGCATACCCTTCCTAGACGTGCTTATGATTAGAAAACAAGATGGTACATTGGGACATAAGGTCTTCTCGAAGAAAACCCACACAGACAACTACCTTCATGCGGATTCCCACCACCATCCCTCTCAAAAACTGGGGGTTCTCAACACCATGGCCACAAGGGCATCAAGAATTTCCAACAAGGAACATCTAGAGGAGGAAATAAACCACTTAACCAGGGTCTTTAAGAACATTGGATATAGAGAAAAAGACATCAAAAAGGCAATGAATAAGAAGGATAGAATGACTCAGGTCCAGAAGGAACAAACCTCCAACCAAAAAGCATTTCTTCCCTACATTCGAGGTGTCACAGACAAGATTGCTAAGATCTTAAAAATAAAAGAAATTGTAACCTCCTTCAAACCCCTAATCACTATCAGACAAAGAATGAAATCTGTAAAGGACCCCATAGACCAACATCAAGGAAAAGGCATCTACAAGGTCTCTTGCTCATGCAGCAAGTGTTACATTGGGGAAACCAGATGATCATTTCAGGTAAGGATCAAGGAACATGAAGCAGACATTAGAAATGAACGCACTCGCACTTTGGCCTTAGCAGAACACTCATTTAAAACAAAACATCATGTATGCCTTAAGGATACTAAGATTTTAGCAAAAGAGGACCATTACTACAAGAGACGCCTAAGAGAAGCCCTAGAAATAATCAAACACCCTAACAATATGAACAGAGACGACGACCTGGAAGTAAGCAACTTTTGGCACCCATTAATCAACCAACTTAGAGACCCTCTCAGATCATATTAGGTTTGACACCTTCCTCCTCCTCTTCCTTACTTGTTTATGTTCTACCTTTGAAGTAGGTAACTAGATGTAAAAGTCCAACTAACCCTGTACTACCTACCACATTATTCTTATTAAAAAACATAGTACTATATTGATCACTAATTAAAAAACCATATACATACCCTAATCCTTTGACACTTTATATATTAATTCCTAAACACTTAAAAACTTGAATCATAAATCAACCCCTAGAATATCTAATAGAATTATACATATAGTTAGAAATATTAACAATTAATATAATAAGATAAAATTCAATCCTAAGCTAACCCTAGATTTATTTTTACTTACCAAATTAAAAAAAAAAAATTAAAAACAAACCATTAGAAACCCTAGACCTATAGACATTGTCAGACATATCAACATTCAGAAATCACTTATGTTATATTAATTATTATTACCAATTATCTTTAGATTATTAGGTTATAAATAAAAACATTACAAAACCCTAGAACTTTATACCTATTTAGAGATAATCACTCATGATATATCACTAAATCATGATTGACTACCAATTCTAAAAACTTTTTAAACAAAACTTTAGAAACCCTAGACCTATATACATTGTCACACATCAAACATTTAGAAATCACTTATGTTATATTAATTATTACTAATTATCATTAGATTATTAGGTTATAAACAAAAACACTACAATACAAAACCCTAGAACTTTATACCTATATCAACATCTATAAAATCACTCACGATACATTAATAATTATCACTAATCATCTTAATTTATTAATTCTTTAAGCCTCATTTGAGGATTTAGTCCTAGACTTCCAACATGATTAATTAATAGTTAGTTGCACAATTTCAATGCTTCATTTACATGTGTTGAATTATTTTAATGTTTCTACCAACCTTTAAACTACATACTTCTTAGTTTATTAGTTTTTGTTTGACAAATAATTTAAAATCGACCTGTATAGGTATGCTCTAGGTGAAGAGGTCTTGCCTAGATAAAATATCCTTGGTGTTGTCAAAAAAACCAAGTGAGAAACATCGTGTTGTCACGCCCTCAAAAAGTGCATGATCACAACAATAAGATTTTAAAAGTGGTATTGAATTTTTTTTAATTAGTATATATATATAAACACGTTCTTTATGCCGACTAACCTTTAGCACCACGCCAAATATCCCTTTTAAACCCCACCCAAATTAACGAAAATAGTGTATCCATCAAACTTCCATCGAAGAGGGAGTTTGGAGGGCAAGCATGATGGCGTCACCCGGAAACCGAGACCATCAGGTCCATCAGATCTGTGGGGATGAGGGCACTTTTGTTTGGACCGTCATATCTGTGGGTGATGAGGGGCACTTTATGAAACCCGGGCCGACGTCACTCGGCAGCTCAGGCCGGGACCGCCACCATCACCAAATATCGCTTCATATATATATATATATATATATGGATTTGTATGGCCTATGGAAATGAACTCGTACTGGAAGAGTTAGTCACTTGTTCTGTTGCAGTTGGAAAGAAGCGGTTGGGTTAGGAGCCATTAACAGTAGTAATAGGTGCTCTCGCTGAGTCCTTTAGCAAAAAGAGAATATGGAAGGACTTGTTCACTCCGATACACATATTAACTTCGCAATTCATGGAGAAGATCGGGAGAGTGAAATAAATATTGAAGGTGGTGAAGTAGAAGCACAAGAAATTGGTGCAGTCAATGATGGAGGGCAGCAGGTGCAATCTGGGGCACCGGCATTTGGAATTGGTGCAGGAAATGATGAACAGGTTCCAGCGGTAGCTTCAGCACCAGGATTTCCAATTGGCGCATTCAATTATAGAGTGTGGCAGGAGCCAGATGACGAATATATAATAGATGATAGTGAGGCACCAGGATTTGGGATCGAGGCAAGCAATGGTGTAGATTGGCCGAGGCATGGAGTGTGGCCGGAGCCAGATGAAGAATATATAATAGATGATGGTGGGGCACCAGGATTTGGGATTGAGGCAGGCAATGGTGTAGATTGGCAGAGGCATGGAGAGTGGCCGGAGGAA
>ML841621.1:66067-78002 GCA_009831015.1 Picea engelmannii | reverse complement strand
GCATGTATATGACTTGGATTGAGCCACATCCATAGTTGTTAGTTTTCACTCAACCACATTGTAGACGGTGTAGTTGTACTTCCTCCTAGTCACCAAGCTTATTGTTGCCCCACAATAGTACTAATGTGAAGTGTGGAGAGCATGCCTCTTTTCATTCAAACCCCATAGTCTATACCTTTAAATCCACATTGGTATATAGCTCCACATCAACACTCCACTTCACTTTCCTTTGCACTTAACATAGCCCCTTACCTTTAATGTGATTTTTTCTATGTGCATCAGCATTCCCCATAGCCTTTACATCATGTCACCATTTTTCCTTATCCTTTTTCTTGTAGATGCAAAGTGCAAAGTGCAAAGATATGAACTTCCCTTAACTACATTCTTAGCTCTGCATGAATAAAACGTTCTAAGGAAAAATAATAGGATTTTGGACAAACTTGCAAATGAAGTTTTGTTGAAGGCCTTAAACCCTATAAAAATATATCTTAGAGCTCTAAAATTGAACATAAAAAAAAAAAAAACATTAAAGAGAACCGTATTTATTATTGGTCCAGTTAGGATTGAACCACACATCCCCACTGGGAGTATTTTGTCTATAAGCTTCATCCCCTTCTAGTTCTTCCACCTCTTCAAGCAATGTAAGTTGGATGATGCATAATGTAGGAATGGATGGAGTTGCATGAAAATGTGGGATGTATGTTGCATGGATGTTGTATCAACAAGGTGAAGCCCCCGTGATCCTTATGAATATTCAAGATGTGTATGGTGGTATCTATAATCATAAAAGTTTACTATGTTAGAAATGATGACATTTGATTCAATGTTGTATAGGTGTACTAAGTGAACTATGACATTTTCATGGTATTTTTAAAATTTGGGTCATTTTGCAGTACTGAACACATAGTAATCTATCAAGAAATTATTTCTTTCCTTAAAACCTCTTGCTCCTTCCCATAGCTAGTTTTCATCGAAGTTGAATTTCTTGCATTTCATTTTCCTCTTGCATGGTTTAAAGAGTCGAGTCAAAACGCCATCAGTTTCACAACCACTCCTTTGAGTAACAACAACCTAAAATCAAGCACTAATTAAAATTTATCTAGCAACTTTTCTAGGGCTCTTCAAACCCATCTTGACTTAGGTGTAGAGCTTTGGAATAAGATTGTGAGAATAAATTTCCAAAGCTGCTAAATAAACATAAAGCCTTGAGTTAGGGAGTGAAATTCAGTTGCTATATCACTGACTTTTGGAAGCCCTTCTAACACAACGGAAAATCACGAGGTCACATTGGGGCCCTCAGAGTAATCAACCATGATTTGTTGGTCTTGGTGTCGACTGTCGACTTTCCCCCCTCTGCTTTGGTATAGTAGGTGGTACCATAGAGGCCATAATCTTTTAGACTTCCTACACAAGGTGACAAAACAGGGAAGGTGGTGTTGTACTTGGGATCGACGTTGGATAGACTCACTCAGACTCCTTGGATGATTTCTTGCTGCTCAATGAGGTAACTTGCACCAGGGTGTTAGTTTTTTAAGTAGGTTGTCAACGCAACTTTCCCACTCGCCAAAACTCATCCCCTTCGTGCATCGATTCTGCGATGTTGGATTCCATCACCAACTAGCGCTTCTTTGTGAGAAGGTTTATTTGCATGTTTGACTCCTAGATTAATTACATGTGTTATTTTTTCTCCTTAGTTGGCCTTAGGATTGAGTTTGTGTCTAATGGCATTAGTTTCAGGTTAATTCCTCAATTTGATCAATACAAAATATGGAAACAATTAAAATAAAAGGTAATAAAGAGGTAACAAATAGCTCATACCTAACTTATGTCTTATAATTCTCCAACATTGTTCTTTACACTTAGTTCAACAAACGCCAAATGGAATGGTTTACACAAGGTCAATGGAGAATGTTATTGGAAAATTCAAAATATTTTCATAAACCCACATCTCACATATGTGTACATGCACCATAGATTCACAATCTTTCATGAAGAGGTCTGGGAGAAATGCCTCCATGCAAAATTGTCCACATCAGAATTGTCCATGTCCTTGATGAAAATATATAAAATTCCCTTGAAGATATTTTAGTCCTTGTCCTGCTTAAAAAGGATGAACCCATTCTGGAATTAGTGGTCAAAGACTAGTTTTATCCCCCCTCTATCTGATAAATGCTACTTCTTATACTACCCTTCCCCTACAATAGGGAGTGTTGTGTCCCTTTTCTAAAAAATAAGTGAGGTTCCTCTTCTTTCTCTGAACATTCTCCCAACCTATTGAACAATAATACATGCAGCCTCAAAACTAATGTTTAGAGAAACTAGAATCCAATCATGAACCGAGAGTGAACTGAGAGTGGGGTGTGAACCAGGAGTGAGGGGTGCTCTAGCTAAAATCCTATGCCAGGAATCCAACAAAGATGACGACTCCTCAATCCCTGCTCAAAGCATAAAAGACTAACAGAGCAACATTTTTGAGTTCCATGAGATTATGCAAGATTGTTTAGTCATGGACTAGGTGACCAAATTATCCATCCACTCTCGAGGCATGGTTTTGTAAATTGGCCCCTAAATCCAAATGTTGCATTGCTTCTTACTGAGCAAAGAACTAGTTATCAAAATTGATGAAAAAAACTACTTCCGAGGGGTTGGAAATAGTCGTGAGGGGTGCTCTAGCTGAAAGCCTATCCTAGGAATCCATCGCAGTCAATGGTTCCTCAATCAAAGTCTCGATTTTTATTTTATGCCCAGTTGCAAGTCGCATCTCAAACCATTTCAGAGACTCTTGACAATTCCTTCTCTAGACATAAAAGCCTAATGGAGCAACATTTTTGAGCTCCATGAGATTTTTCATGCTTGTTTAGGCATGGAATAGGTGACCACATTGTCCATCCACTATCGAGGCATGGTTTCGTAAATTGGACCCCTAAATCCAAATGTTGCATTGCTTCTTACTGAGCAAAGCACTAGTTATCAAAATTGATGAAAAAAAAAAATCTGAGGGGTTGGAACTGAAATTGAGGGGTGCTCTAGCTAAAATCCTATGCTAGGAATCCAACAGAGACAATGGTTCCTCAAACTGAGTCTTGGTTTTCATTTTATGCCCAGTTGCAAGTCGCATCCCAAACCATTTCAGAGACTCTTGGCCAATTCCTGCTCAGGGCATAAAAACCTAACGGAGCAACATTTTTTAGTTCCATGAGATGCTGCAATATTTTTTAGGCATGGAATAGGTGACTATATTTTCCATCCTCTCCCGAGGCATAGTTTCGTAAATTGGACCCCTTAATCCAAATGTTGGTTTGCTTCAAACTGAGAAAAACACTAGTTCTCAAAATCAATGAGTAAAGCAACTTCCGAGGCATGGCACCTAGGAATGATGGGTGCTCTAGCTAAAATCCTATCCCAAGAATCCATTGGAGTTGACGGTTCCTCAATCTGAGTCTCGATTTTCATTTTATGCCTAGTTGCAAGTCGCATCCCAAACCATTTCAGGGACTCTTGGCAATTCATCCTCGGGGCATAAAAGCCTAAGAGAGCAAGATTTTTGAGCTCCATGAGATTTTGCATGCTTGTTTAGGCATGGACTAGGTGACCACTTTGTCCATCCACTCCCAAGGCATGGTTCCATAAATTGGACCCCTAAATCCAAATGTTGCATTGCTTCTTACTAAGCAAAGAACTAGTTATCGAAATCGATGAAGAAAACAACTTCCGAGGGGTTGGAATCGAGAGTGAGGGGTGATCTAGCTAACATCCTATGTTAGGAATCCAACAGAGATGACGGTTCATAAAACCAAGTCTTGGTTTTCGTTTTATGCCCAGTTGCAAGTCGCATCCCAAACCATTTTGGGGACTCTTGGCCAATTCCCGTTCAGGGCATAAAAGACTAACAGAGCAACGTTTTTGAGTTCCATGAGATGATGCAAGCTTGTTTAGGCATGGAATAAGTGACCAAATTATCCATCCACTCTTGAGTCATGGTTTCATAAATTTTCCCCTTAATCCAAATGCTACATTACTTCAAACTGAGCAAAACACTAGTTGTCGAAATCAATGATTAAAGAAAATTTCGAGGCATGGAACCCATGAGTGAGGGGTGCTCTAGATGAAATCCTATGCTAGGAATCCAATAGATAAGATGGTTCCTCAAACCGAGTCTCGATTTTCATTTTATGCCCATTTGCAAGTCACATCCCAAACCATTTCGAGGACTCTTGGCCAATTCCCGCTCAGGGCATAAAAACCTAACGGAGCAGCATTTTTGAGTTCCGTGAGATGCTACAAGATTGTTTAGGCGTGGACTAGGTGACTGTATTTTCCATCTGCTCTCGAGGCACAGTTTCGTAAATCGGACCCCTTAATCCAAATGTTGGTTTTCTTCAAACTGAGAAAAACACTAGTTCTCGTTTTGCATTTTATGCCCAGTTGCAAGTCGCTTCCAAAACCATTTCGAGGACTCTTGGAAATTCATCCTTGGGACATAAAAGCCTAACGGAGCAAAATTTTTGAGTTCCATGAGATTATGCAAGCTTGTATAGGCATGGAATATGTGACGGAATTATACATCCACTCCCGGGGCATGGTTTCATAAATTGGCCCCTAAATCCAAATGTTGCATTGCTTCTTACTAAGAAAAGCACTAGTTATCGAAATCGATGAAAAAAACTACTTTCGAGGGGTTGGAACTGGGATTGAGGGGTGCTCTAGTTGAAATAATATCCCAGGAATCCATCGGAGTCGGCGGTTCCTCAATCCAAGTGTCATTTTTCATTTTATGCCCAGTTGCAAGTCACATCCCAAACCATTTCGGGGACTCTTGGCAATTCCTCCTCCTGGCATAAGAGACTAACGGAGAAACATTTTTGAGCTCCATGAGATTTTTCATGATTTTTTAGGCATGGAATAGGTGACCACATTTTCCATCTTCTCCCCAGTCATGGTTTCATAAATTGGACCCCTAAATCCAAATGTTGCATTGCTTCTTACTGAGCAAAGCACTAGTTATCGAAATCAATGAAAAGAACAAAATCTGAGGGGTTGGAACCGAGAGTGAGGGGTGATCTAGCTAAAATCCTATGCCACGAATCCATCGAAGTTGACGGTTCCTCAATATGAGTCTTGATATTCATTATATTCCCAGTTGCAAGTCGCATTCCAAATGATTTCAGGGACTCTTGGTCAATTGCTCCTGAGGGCATAAAAACCTAACATAGAAACATTTTTTAGTTCTGTGAGATGCTGCAAGATTGTTTAGGTGTGGGCTAGGTGAATATATTTTCCATCCACTCCTGAGGCATGGTTTAGTAAATTGGACCCCTTAATCCAAATGTTGGTTTGCTTCAAACTGAGAAAAACACTAGTTCTCGAAATCAATGAGTAAAGCAACTTCCGAGGCATGGAACCTAGGAGTGATGGGTTCTCTAGCTTAAATCCTATCCCACGAATCCATCGGAGTCGATGGTTCCTCAATCTGAATCTTTTTTTTTCATTTTATTCCCAGTTGCAAGTCGCATCCCAAACCATTTCAGGGACTCTTAGCAATTCATCCTCAGGGCATAAAAGCTTAATGGAGCAACATTTTTGAGATCCATGATATTTTGCATGCTTTTTTAGGCATGGACTAGGTGACCACATTGTCTATCCTCTCTTGAGGTATGGTTTCATAAATTGGACCCCTAAATCCAAATGTTTCATTGCTTCTTACTAAGAAAAGCACTAGTTATTGAAATCGATGAAAAAAACAAAATCCGAGGAGTTGGAACCAGGAGTGATGGGTTCTATAGATAAAATCCTATGTAGGTATCAAACACAGACGACGATTCCTAAAACCGAGTCTCGGTTTTCATTTTATGACTAGTTGCAAGTTGCATCCCAAACCATTTTGGGGACTCTAAGCCAATTCTCGCTTAGGGCATAAAAGAATAATGGAGCAAGATTTTTGAGTTCCGTGAGATGTTGCAAGATTGTTTAGGCATGGACTAGGTGACCAAATTATCCATCCACTCCCGAGACATGGTTTCATAAATTGGCCCCTTAATCCAAATGTTGCATTGCTTCAAACTGAGAAAAATACTAGTTGTCAAAATCAGTGATTAAAGAAACTTCCGAGGCATGGAAACCATGAGTGAGGGGTTCTCTAGATGAAATCCTATCCCAAGAATCCATTGGAGTCAATGGTTCCTCAATCCGAGTCTCGATATTTGTTATATCCCCAGTTGCAAGTCGCATCCCAAACCATTTCGGGGACTCCTGGCCAATTTCTCCTGAGGGCATAAAAACCTAACGGAGAAACATTTTTGAGTTCCATGAGATGCTGCAAGATTGTTTAGGTGTGGACTTGGTGATTATACTTTTCATCCACTCCTGAGGCACAGTTTCATAAATTGGATCCCTTAATCCAAATGTTGGTTTTCTTCAAACTGAGCAAAACACTAGTTCTCAAAATCAATGAGTAAAGCAACTTTCGAGGCATGGCACCCGAGAGTGATGGGTTCTCTAGTTGAAATCCTATCCTAGGAATCCATCGGAGTCGACGGTTCCTCAATCTGAGTCTCGGTTTTCTTTTTATGCTCAGTTGCAAGTCGCATCCCAAACCATTTTGGGGACTCTTGGCAATTCATCCTCGAGGCATAAAAGCCTAACAGAGCAACATTTTTGAGCTCCATGAGATTTTGCATGCTTGTTTAGGAATGGACTAGGTGACCAATTTTTCAATCCACTCCTGAGGCATGGCTTCGTAAATTGGACCCCTAAATTCAAATGTTGCATTGCTTCTTACTGAGCAAAGCACTAGTTATCAAAATCAATGAGAAAAACAACTTCCGAGGGGTTGGAACAGGGAGTGAGGGGATATCTAGCTAAAATCCTATGCAAATAATCCAACAGAGATGACGGTTCCTCAAACTGAGTTTCAGTTTTCATTTTATGCCCAGTTGCAAGTCACATCCCAAACCATTTCGGGGACTCTTCGCCAATTCCCGCTCAGGGCATAAAATACTAAAAGAGAAACATTTTTGAGTTCCGTGAGATTTTACAAGCTTGTTTAGGCATGGAATAGGTGACCAAATTATCCATCCACTCCTGAGGCATTGTTTCGTAAATTTGACCCTTAATCCCAATGTTGCATTACTTCAAATTGAGCAAAACACTAGTTGTCGAAATCAATGATTAAAGCAAATTCTAAGGCATGGCACCCATGAGTGAGGGGTTCTCTATATGAAATCCTATCCCAAGAATCCATCAAAGTCAATGGTTCCTCAATTAAAGTCTTGATATTCGTTATATGCCCAGTTGCAAGTCGCATCCCAAACCATTTTGGGGACTCTTGGACAATTGCTCCTGAGGGCATAAAAACCTAATGGAGCAACATTTTTGAGTTCTGTGAGATGCTGCAAGATTGTTTAGGCATGGACTAGGTGACTATATTTTCCATCTTCTCCCGATGCATGATTTCTTAAATTTGAACCCTTAATCCAAATGTTGGTTTGCTTCAAACTGAGAAAAACACTAGTTCTCGAAATCAATGAGTAAAGAAACTTTCAAGGCATGACACCCAGGAATGATGGGTGCTCTAGATGAAATCCTATCCTAGGAATACATCGGAGTTGACGGTTCCTTAATCCAATTATTGGTTTTCATTTTATGCCCAGTTACAAGTCACATACAAAACCATTTTGAGGACTCTTGGCAATTCCTCCTAGGGGCATAAAAGTCTAATGGAGCAACATTTTTGAGATCCATGAGATTTTGCATGATTTTTTAGGCATGGAATAGGTGACCACATTGTCCATCCTCTCCGAAGGCATGGTTTCATAAATTGGACCCCTAAATCCAAATGTTGCATTGCTTCTTACTAAGCAAAGCACTAGCTATCGAAATCAATGGAAAAACCAACTTTTGAGGGGTTGGAACTGGGAGTGAGGAGTGGTCTAGCTAAAATCCTATGCCATGAGTCCAACAGATATGATGGTTCCTCAAACCAAGTCTTGTTTTTTGTTTTATTCCTAGTTTCAAGTCGCATCTCAAACCATTTTGGGGACTCTTGGCCAATTCCCGCTCAGGGCATAAAAGACTAACGGGGCAACATTTTTGAGTTCCGTGAGATGCTGCAAGATTTTTGAGGCATGGAATAGGTGACCAAATTATCCATCCACTCCCGAGGCATGGTTTCGTAAATTGGACCCCTTAATCCAAATGTTTCATTTCTTCAAATTGAGAAAAACACTAGTTGTCGAAATCAATGAATAAAGCAACTTACGAGGCATGGCACCTGGGAGTGAGGGGTTCTCTAGCTAAAATACTATCCTAGTAATCCATCGGAGTGGATGATTCCTCAATATAAGTCTCGATATTCATTTTATGCCCAGTTGCAAGTCACATCCCAAACCATTTCAGGTACTCTTGGCCAATTGCTCCTGATAGCATAAAAACTAACTAACTACATGTCTTTGTCAACTAACTACTATATCTTACTGCCTTGAAAAAAGATTGCACCAATTTCAACTGCACATTGAGTTCAAAAACTGCTACTTCCCACATAAAAATGTGGGTTTCACTATTGTTAACCATTGCCATAACTAACTTATTCTTCAACTTGGATTGAACTAAACTAATATTTGTATAGTTCTACTCTTGGCTTGAACAAAACTAATATTTGTATAGTTCTACTCTTGTATTGTACACAACTAATATTTGTATAGTTCTACTCTTGGCTTTCCTTAGACATATTTCCAAATAAAGCACCCAATATTTGCAACACACCAAATGATGGTTGGATTTATTAATCCATAGCATTGACCCTCATCTTCAATGGACATTTCTTATAATAATTCTAATTTTCACAAATCCAACAAACAACAACCTTACTACTAATTTTTTCTTAGATCCATATGATAAATTTGTCATGTTCTTAGTGCTATCACATTAATATGTCCTTAATATGTCCAAAATCAAGAGTGATAACACATTAAATTAGGTGGTTGACCACTAATATTGGTAATTGCACCCTAGTCTAATTGTGCATCCAAAACTAAAGATATAAAATTTTTATTTAGAACTTTGAATATAGAAAAAAAAGTTCATAAATTAGAACTGGGATGATGATAGACTAATAACTAACAACATGTGCTCATGCTACTAAAGGTACAACCAAACAGGTACCTGTCGGATATTTCTTCGTTGAGTGAGGAAAGCTTAGGATAAATAGAGGCCAGAAATGCAACTGCATCTAGTAGATATGATAAGCAAACAAGGATCATAGGTGAAAAGTCAGAATAAATTTTGTAGATGCATGAAATTTTTTCTTGCCGAAGGAGGATCATGCTCTTATGATGATGAGAGCATAGGAGAAATAGAGGTTCCACTCAGGTATAAGCATCTGGTGAAACAATGGATACCTAAGGAAGTACCTCCTATAGATGTTGACTTCGTTGTCAACAATAGGACATATCGCATTGGACCATCCTCCGTGCATGGCTTGGGGATATTTTCCATGGATGGAATAATTGTATAATACAATATAGTAACTAAATTTATGGACTATGTCGGACCGTGTTACAATTATAACGATTGGATGCAGTTGGTCCGGTACATGCGAAGTATGTAGAGATATGCACTCGCTGCAAATTATATACAACTAATAAACAAGGATAAAAATAAGGGAGCGACTATCTATATTGATGGAAGGCCTAAAGCTTCCAGCAATATCACAGGGTTTATAAACAACACACGAACCAGGACAACAAACAAACAACCAAATTCCATATATGAGGGACATGAAGAGAATCGGGTAGTCCTATGTGCAATAAAAAAGATAGCTCCCGGATAAGAGTTATTAGTGGATTCCCATTTGAATTGAATAGAAACATTGACTAATAGTGTGCAGGTTCTTATGCAACACCTCTTTAAGAAACCTCTACTTATTGCATTATATTTTTTTATTATCTTTAATATTGTTGTAAATATTATCTTTAACATTGTTTTTTTGTTATCATTATCAATTTTTTAAATATTTAGGGGTTCTAATTATATTATAATGTGGCAGGATGATCGTGGAAAAGGGCCAGTCGTAGAACATGTAAATTATTATCAATTTCCACTTTCATTTTACGTTGTTTTTATTATTTTCTTATATAATTTTATTGAAATAACATTGTTTTTGTTGAAATTATATGTAGTCTGCAAGCCATGTTGATCATGATTCCACCGATGAGGAGGGGTTTTATTCATCCACAAATATGATGGTCTTAATAAAAAAAATATCATTAAAGCTAACAAGGAACCTGCTAGCTTCTTAGATCGTCTAGATCAAACTCCTGACATCAAAGTAAAGATCAAGCTCCTTATGTCACAACTTAACACATATAAGGTAATAACCATAATTTAAAGTGTTTTTTTTTTTAATGTATTCATATGTTCAATTATGATACTTTGTTCTTTAACGTTTACATTATCTTACGAAAAACCATTTTCTTTTATATAAAGACATTTTGGAGTCTGTTCAGCCCGATGTTGGTAGTAGTGGCGCTACAGAGATGCTACAAAGTCCTGATGTGAGCAATCATACAGCTGCTAGAGTACTATTTACTTCTCCATATTCCACACCCAATTTAGATAGGAGCCATGACACTCACCGCCAGGCATCCACACCTTAATCAAAGTCTCAAGATGGTGGCAGAGATGAGGATCGTGGTGATGTGGTTGAGATGGTTGCATTTCCTAGAGCTAGACATGTGACAAGCACAAGGACCCTTCCGTGCACATTTTTGGTCGATGATAATGGACTTCCATTAAAACAATCAAGACTCCCAGGTAGTTTTAATTCATATTTTAATTGTTTAATGTTGTCCTCATATAGAAATCATCTAGATTATTAATTTTAAATTAATGATCATATCTTTTTGTGTGTAGGAAACGACCTTTTTTATAGGCACCTAGAGAGAAAGGTCTTGTTGATTTTTGAGGCAACCTTATGCATGAGGTGGAATTGCCAGAATTCCAACCTCAAAAAGGAACTTATGGATTATCTTGAAGGCCTCTTTGGAGTAGACACATTCAATAAAAAAACGGTCACCACTGCAATGGGTGAATATTTAAAATATATGTGGGATGTTTATAGATGAAGCTTGGCAGGAAATCCTAGGTATGAGCATCCTTCTTCAATTCTAGAGAGGGAGTGGAAGGCGATTATTGATGATGAAAAAGAGAATATTTTGAAAAAATTAGGAGAACAAATAATTGATACACCAAGGTAAATCAAAATATTTTGATTTCAATACCATCTTTATTTTTCTTTAGATCTAAATAAAAGTGTGGTTATATATAACATACTTGAAAATTTTGATGATAGGTTGCCTGACACTTCGAAGGCAACCAAAGAAAGGATCTCCAAACATGGCCAACACAAGCTAGGCTAGGGCAGTTACTCGAGGTTACAGTGATGATTCGTAAGTACGCAAACATCTTAAGAATATTATTTGTATCACCTTACAACTTTCAGGTAATTGCAACCAAAACATTAAAAAACCATACCCTTATGCAATGCAGGGCGACGACTTCGGAACTGAAACCACGGAGGAAGACCTCCAACTTGCTTACAAGTACGGTTATAAAGATGTGGCTGATCATACGAAAATCATGGGGCATACCCCAAGATCCAATTTGCGGGATAAGGTAAATAAAGATCAGTCCACATTAACCTTTCATTACTTATAAAATACGTAAATGTTTGATATCGTCCATAATTTAATGTCTTACTTTGTTTTAATTAGGGAAGAAACACTATCAAAAAAACCATTAGTACTGGACAACAAATAATTGATAGTGAAACACATCCAGAAGATCATGGTGCTTCCCAACAACCCCATCCCAGTGAGGTGCAGCCCCGAGATGTTCCTGTGACTGAGGCCCATGGCGGTAAAATGTCTATATATTAATC
>ML841621.1:55152-65967 GCA_009831015.1 Picea engelmannii | reverse complement strand
TTATTTCTTCTAAAGTTATTACATTGAGCTCGTTGCCTTATTCTCTCTTTACAATAGTGACACTTCATGTGTTTCATGGCATATACTTATTGAATGGATGCAAACTTATATTGGTTATGAACTTGTTACAATGATGCTCTATTATCATAAAGATCCAATTTCATGCTTAAATGTTTCATAAGTACTTGTTAATGCTTCACTTCTTGCACATATGAAATTTTCTAAATGATGACTATCTTATGAATGAATATGTACTTTTTACTTTGAAAGTTTCACCTTGAACATTGTATATTGCTTCATCACTAATTATGAGTAATGGTGCATTGGTGTGTTGTGTTTAATAAAGTAAGTGTTTTCCTTCTAAGCATTCATTGAGCATTTTATTCTCTTACGTTTCTTGAAGCATCAGTTTAGAGAAGTAAACCCAAGTCGAACAAAGTCCTTATCCTCACCTGTCTAGAAAAGCAATGATAGGACTTAATATTAGCCCCCTCGTAAAACCCTCATGTTAGAAACCATGGCCTTTCCCAACTAGATTCCCACAAGCTTTGGACTTAGAATGATATTTCCAAATATTCCCAAAAAATGGAATGGCCCTTCATTTTAAATATTCCCACAAGATTTGGAATCTGGACAATATTTAAAGATTATTGTTGGCACAGGGGAAGACCCAGGGTTCAACGCTATAAAAACGCACCAACAAAACCCTAACTACCGGCCCTTTCAGCAACACCTATGAAGTAGATGAAGTCTCACCCGAGGTAGGGGTAGGGGTGGTTGTAGGACTCCAGTGTTTGCAACCTTAGCTGGGACACCAATATGTAACTGAAACACCTTAACATGACACTTATAAGTTATAGTTCATCAATATTCAGTATTAGTTTACAATGCAGTTAAACCCCAATCATAGAGCATCAAAGTATTCAATTAGATCTAGCATCTAACATCATTTAGCATGACAAAACATATCAGATATAGCCGATTCAATCACTAAGCACATTCACACATGTTAAATCCAACATTTACTCTCATTATTAAGCACAAAGCAACAATGAATCTACCTATCATTCATCTATATTGAAGCACTAAGAAAATTAACATATTAACATATCAACACATCACACAAAGCAGAGAAACACAACATGTATGTGGTTCAGCCCCACCCTGGGGTTACGTCGACCAACTCTTCTTCTTCTTTATTAGCTTCTTCAATCAGTTACATGCATAGAGCCACAAAAACCCTACTCTGCAGAGGATAGGATATCTATGCACCTTGAAAGATCCTCCTCCGTCGAGATAGGTTACAACACTAAGCCTCTTCTCAATCTCGTACACTCACTTGCACTGAGCCCTGCAAGCCTCATACAATATGCACAAAGCAATCTCTACTTAGCACTTAGGACTTTCGATCACACAGATCAAACTTGTAGGTCTTAGCACACTGGCCTTAGCACCGCTTACTTACATCGCCTAGATACTTATTTATACATTACAAAATAGGCATAAGCATGGGTAAACCCATGGGACGACATCCCCATACCCGTTAAATAATCTAGAATCCAAAAAAGGGCCTTAAAAGGGATCGAGATCCTGCGATCTCAGCTTCATCTTGCGCTCTGCCTTCGAAAACTTGCCAAAGTCCTAAAAATAGGTCAAACCTGACCAAGGATCCTCAGAACTTGGTCAAGGGCCAATAGGCCCACAACACTCACCTCTGACTCATGCCAAGTCACTCTGATCTGGACAATTATGCCTCAAAAACCTCAATATTGGCTCAAGCTTCTTCGACTTACTGCATCTGTGTTTTCTCCTCTTCCAATTTTTCCTAGAGAGCAACCTTCTCCTACTCTACAACTTGGCATTTCTTTGCGAGTACTACTTTCACTTTCTTCAAGGCTTGGGTGGCTTATTCTATTTATTATTTGATGAAGGTGAGGCTCGGTTGCATATTCTAGTCGGCGGAGTTGGGTTGGCTCATCTCCCAACTCTGGTTCTCCCGATGGCAGGGGAACAATGGACACTGCACAACTAGGCTGAAAGGCCTACTATACCTCTCAGAGTTAGACCTCAATTCTGTCGTAAAATTCCTCCTGCTTGTCTTCTTGTTTCTCCACGATTTCCTGCGAAGCATCGTTTATGGTTGCTATGATTAAGTCAAAATCATTGGTAGTGAGTATAGTCTGCATCTTGCTCACGGTGGATTTGGATTTATTATAGGAAGAAGGTTTCAGGGGATAAACCTTCCTCTTCTTCAGGGGATCGGTCTCATCTCTAGGTAGTGTTACTTCACTTTATTTCTATTCATCTTCTTTGCCATTTATCTCTTCTACTTCATCATCACCCCCTCGATTAGGTGATACTGAAGCAGTCTTGCCTGAGGCACTACTTAAGTCTTAGACCTCTTTGGTTTTCTTCCTTTTGCTGTGTCCGGGTGTATCATGCTATTTGTGCGTGGGATTTGGGCTGTCAGGTTTAGACATCTTTGTAGGGTCTATGGGAATAAGGTGGTTTGTCGACCAATCCTTAGTGATCTCCTCAAGGTCCTCGTTCATGATCTTGTAGTACGACTGAAGATCCTCCTTATGCTCGTCTTCTCGTGCTGTAATTTAGATGAAGTGCTGATATGCATGGAATTTCATTAAGGTTCGAAACCTCTATAGGGTGTTTAGAGTCATGCGAGGTTCAACTTCGATGGCTCTCTTCAACTAGAGGTAAATACATGTGAAAAATAACATTCAACTGCCATTGTTTTCTCATATCGCTCGAGTACCAGAGCATGGTGAACTTCCCAACAATATATTTGATATGTATATGTTATCTATTTTAATAACATATCCATATCAAATATGTATTGTTACATATATATCTTTTGGTTGACTCATTGAATTTCTCTTATGCCAAACATTCATCAAAATATGTTCTTTTCACTATGTTAAGGGATTATACAACTAGAACTTGTCTTTATTGGACAAGACATCTTCTCTAGATGTCTTAGTATAACCATAAAAAACCCAATTTAATGGAACATTCTTCCTCCTAAGTTAATTCCCTCTTGAATGTGAAAATAAGACCTTTAGATATTTCATTATGTTGATTAAGGTTGGTTGTCATTGATGTCAACCCTTGAATAAAGCCCCATAGCACAAAGGTTGGGTAATGGACCCAAGATTGTTTGATGTAAAGATGACTCTTTATTGTCTTGTTATGGTTGATAATAAGTAGAAATGGATGAACTCCAAAGTGGTCCCCTTATGGTGAAATCCCTCATGGGAAGACACTTTGTGGATTGAGTTATCCTAGAAGTATGGTTATAGAACCCATGCTTATTTGTGGAATAATGAGATGAAAACCAGTGAATTTTTCAGTGAAACTATCCTATATGGATATTTCTTGTCATGCCATTTCTGGTGGTATGTGGAACATCACATAACTCCTCACGGTTAGATATTTATGGCCATGAGAAGTTGGAGAACCCAGGTTTGGGTAATGGACCCAAGTTTGTTTGATGGATAACGGTATGAGTTTTGATATATTTTCTGGTAATACTATTATATATGGATAGTACATGTCATTCCATTTCTGTTTGTATGTGGAACATCACATAAATCCTCACGGTTTGAGAGTTATGGCCTTACAAAGTTGGAGGACCCTCATATGTCATCGAGAAGCCCCAAAAAGTCAAAGTAGTCAAAGTGGTTTAAGAGATTTTAAAAGGTAAATAATAAAGTGAAGTTATGAGTTTACTATAATTCAAAGTGAATACAAAATAAATTAATTCAATAATAAATTTAATGGAGAAATTAGAAGTGGGTTAACCCTAAAATAAGGAAAGTGGGCAAAGTGAGCTAGAAGATGTTTTTAAGGAAGCTATTCAGAGAGTATAAATAAGAGACAAGGCTATCTCATTTAAGACACACTTGATAATATTTAATACCTATAGGTGCCTGAGGTAGACAAAGGATATCTAAGCCTAATTTCTGAGGAAAGTGAAGAAAAGAAGGCCAAAATTCAAGGAAGGATAAATTCTTTTGATGATGCTTTGTAAGGTATGTTTTTTTCAGGTCATCTCACCATTTTCGAAATAAATTTTTTTATAGAATTATTCAAACCATGAAATTTCTATTCCATTGAAGAAACACATCCAAGTATCTTTTGTAAAAAAATAATCTCGTGGGTCATTGTATTTTTTGAGTTACATTCCGTGGAAAATAGGGTTTGTGGCTAGTCATGAAACTAGTCAAAAACAAGTGTTTCTGGTAAAAATGTCATAACTTCTTCATAATAGATCAAAATTAAGTAAGAGAAAATGTGTTGGTTATATTACAGTATTTATTATGTTGTGTAAAATTTTCAAATAAATTCAACAAATATTTCGTGTGGGGCACGCTCTACAAGGTCGCTCTCTAGAATAAGCCAAAATTCAACAAGGTGTGCCATTTTTTCCACAAATCCTTTTTTGAGAGGTTCCAAGTAGTGACACATTGAGGAATTGCATAAAACACACTGAAGAAAATTGTGTCTCTGTTTCATATCTTTATTCATTACAGGTACAAAGTTATGATTATTTCAAGTTAGGGTTTTTGACTAATCCAAAACTAGTCTTGTGAGAATAAAGAAACGTTTGATGAAAATGCTAGTCTCTTGTTGTTAAAGTTAAGGAAGGTTTACAGGTATGTGATCATATAAACCAGGTCTATTACAGAGTTAAAAATCATATTTGGATGATGAAATTGATGAGGGATTTTGGTTGAGGTACAAGTTGGGTACATGGTTGAGACAAGTAGTTGATGAGTTGGCACATACATGAGGTGTGTAGTTGATGATGTTGGTACATATTGATGATTCATAGTTCATTAGTACTTGACACACGATTGGTACATACTTGGTACATGGTTGGTTACACTTGTTTATGGTGCAGGTTAGTTACTGATTGTTTGGTACAGGTTGGTGCATGGTTGATGCACTTGTTTATGGTACAGGTTGATTACAGGTTGAGGTACAAGTTGATGCATGGTTTAGGTTTATTGGTACATGTTTACAGTGGTATATCTCAGAGTGATAGTGTGATAGTGGTTCCATCATTCTTATTCTACTTCAGGGCAGTTGGACGGGGAAAGGACAGGTGGTTGTAGCCACCTTCTGGTTGTAGCCGAAGAACATTGGGGGTTGTAGCCTCCTTCTAGTTGTAACCAGAGAATTGGGGAGTTGGAGATTCCCTCATGTTGTAACTGGAGAAACTAAGGGGTTGGAGCCTCCTTCTAGTTGCATCTGGAAAACAAAGGAAGTTGGTGCTTCCAATGAATGTAATTCTTCTAGACATATAAGATAAAGCATTCTGTGGTTTTCTCCCGATTTGGGTTTCCACATAAAACACTGGTGTATTGTGTATGTGTATGATTGTTCATTTCTTATTTATCATTATTGGATAATAATTCTACATTGATATAACACTTGGATTATTTGGATAAAAAGGATTATAATTACGCTATTACTGATTCACCCCCCTCTCAGTAATCCAACAATTGGAATCAGAGCAAGTTCCTTCAAAACTTATTTTAACCACTGAAAGGTAGATCATGGAGAGTACCAACTCATATAAAAATGGAATACCACACTTTGATGGAAAAAAATATTATTTTTGGAGCATAAGGATGAAGACATATATACAAGCACACGAGATTAAAATTTGGCAATGAATTGTAGATGGATACATAGTATTGGCAGTTCCACCAACAAATAACAAAGTAGTGAAACTTGGTTAGAATAATTCCAAAGATACAATGCACTTTTGAATGGTCTAAGTGAAACCGTATTCACCAAATTTGCACATTGTAAATTCACCAAAGAGATTTGGGACAAGCTTCAAAATATTTATGAAGGAGATACGAAAGTCAAAGAAGCAAAACTTCAAACTTACAAAGGTAAGTTCAAACAACTAAAAATGAAGGAAGATGAGAATATTGCAGCCTACTTCTTAAGATTTGATGAAACAATGAATGAAATCATAGGATTGGGAGAAGAAATCAAAGAATCTGTAATTGTTCAAAAGTTACTAAGATCTCTTCCTATGAGATTCAACCCTAAGATATCAACACTAGAAGAAAGATCAGATTTGAACTCAGTAAGCATGGACGAACTGTATGGAATCTTCACGGCATATGAAATGAGAACTGAATAGGAAAATCTAGATGAAAAAGAAGCATCCTTCAAAGCATCCAAAAGATAAAAAAAAAATAAAAAGGAACAAGAAGAATATAGCAACAATAACGATGTCTCGGAAGATGATTAAGAAGTGGCCCACTTCGTCAAAAGACTGAACAAGGGAACCAATGGTAGCTATAGAGGTAATCTTCTTTTAATTTGTTTTAATTGTGATGGTATTGGTCATTTTTATAATAAATGGCCTCATAAGAAAAAGAGAAATTATGAAGGTTACTCAAAAGGCAAACACACATATAAAGGAAAAATAACTACAAATAAAGATTTCAAGAAAATATTATGCATCAAATAAGACATCTCATCATCAGATGAAGATGAAATCAGTGACAGTGAGACAAGAAGAGTTCTATTCATGGCAGTAAAATATTATGACAAAGAAGACTCCGAAGAAGAATATGAAGAATCCGAAGAAGGATATGAAGAATTTGAAGATGAAATTGAAAATACAAAAGTTGACTATCGAGAAGAATTAATGTGTGCCATAGAAGTTATCAGAAGAGAAAAAAAGAAAAACGAGAAACTACAAGCAAAACTAGACAAGAAAAAGACCACTCGATAACTAGAACAAATTATCACAAGATTGAAGGTTCAAATAGAAGAAGATAAAAGAATTGAAGAAGCACTCAAAGAACAACTAGAAGAAAATGACAAGATCATTGAAAACTTGGAAGCAGAGATTGTCACACTAAGAAAGGATATTCAAAAGAAACATATGTAGAATAGCTCAAAAGTTCTGGATGACATTATCAACAGTAAAAATCTCATCTTGATAAGTCTGGAATTGGATATAATCAGAGATAAAAGGGATCAAGATCCAAAAAAACAGAGCAAGAAACAAATCCAAAAAGATATGCAGAAACAATCAAAGAGGATAGGAAGATGTACAAGAAAGATTACAAGGACACTCCTCCATCGAGAAGATTCATATTTCAGAATCAACAATAGACAGATAGGCCTCAAGAAGAAGAAGGATTCATAAGAGCACATTCTTTTAGAAGATCTTCAATTCCCAGGCATCAAACTATATTTTTTGGTTTATGTTATGCATGTAATAATTTTGGACATAAAGTTGTGAATTGCAGAGATAACAACAGGAACAATAACAACTTTGAGAGTCATACACAAATGGGTTACTCAAGAAGACCTAGTGAAACACAAAGAAGAAGTTACAATAGGTTTGAATCTTTGAGCACTGAAGTGGAATGTTACAAATGTAAAAATTTTGGACACATGGCCAAAAATTGCAGAATGACAGTTCATCCTAAAGAACCTCAATAGAATAACAACAATCACAGACAAGAACCTCAGAAAATGACATGGATAAGAAAGAAAGATCAATATAGAAATGAATAATGCACAGTCTCTCTACAAGCTAAGCAGAAGAAACAGAGTTGGTATGTTGAGAGTGGGTGTTCGAAACACATGACAGGTGATAGAGACAAATTTATTACATTGCAGAAGGAAAGAAATGGATAAGTCTCCTTCGGAAGTGATAATTCAGCCAAAATCATTGGAGAAGGCACAATCCAAATTGAGAACAAGAATAAAAAGGCACAAAGGCACAAATGTTCTACTGGTAGAAGATATGAAACATAATCTTATAAGTGTGAGTCAAATGTGTGACCAAGTTCATAAAGTTACTTTCGATTCACAAAGTGTGAGATAAGAAGAGAAGGTTCATGGAAATTGGTCGGTACAACTGCAAGAACTTCAAACAACATATATGTGTTAAGTGAAATTGGAAATGAAAAGTGTTGTCTAGGAAAGGAATATGAAATTTGGCTCTGGCATAGAAGAATGGGTCACATGCATTTTGATAACCTTGTCAAATAAAAGATAAGCGGTCAGAGAAATGACCTAGATCACGAAACCAACCAACACTTTATGAAAGCATTGTCAACAAGGAAAGCAAACAAATACTAGGTTCAAATCAAAGGAATATTCAACAACAAGACAACTATAAATTGTGCATACTGATCTACTTGTACCAACTACAAAAAAGGGCTTAAAAGGTGAGAAATATTTTATGTTATCAGTTGATGATTATACAAGAATGATTGCAGTTTGTTGTGTCAAGAACAAGTCATAAGATTTTGAAAACTTCAAGATCTACAAGGAAATGTTTGAAAATGATATGGATTCTAGAATCAAATGCTTGAGATCTGATAATGGAGGAGAGTTCACTTCAAAGGAATTTATGGACTACTGTAGCAGTCATTAAATAAAAAGGCAATTCTTCGTTTCTAAGACACCTGAATAGAATGGAGTTGTTGAAAGAAAGAACAAGATAGTACAGGAAATGGATCGAACAATGATAATGGATTCCAAATTGACAGATATATTTTGGACACAAGTAGTGCATACAACAATTCACATTCAAAATAAAGTAATTCTTAGAAACAACACTGATAAAAATCCCTACGAGCTATGGAAAGGAAGACCAGAACATGTGAAGCACTTCAGAGTTTTTGGAAGCAAATGCTATATCAAAAGAGAATATGGCAGAATGGGAAAGTTTGACTCTCATGTGGAAAAAGGAGTACTTGTTGGTTACTCAAGTACAAGGAAAACATACAAGTGTTACAATCTAAGATTGAATAAAGTTGTGGAAAGCATCAACGTAACAATTGATGAAATAGGTAGACCAGAATCAAAGGAAGAAGAAAAAAAATCAATGGAACAAATTTTCGAAGAAGAAGAAGTAGAAGAGGAAGTAGAAGAGGAAGATGAAGAGAATCCAATAGAAACAGAGGAGAAATTTCAGCGAGTATCTCCAAAAACACCTAGCAAACAAGTACAGAAGAATCATCCTTTAGATTAGATTATTGGAAACAAAGATGCAGGAGTTGAGAATGGAAAAAAATCTGTTCACTAGAACAAACACACCTAGCACTCTTATCTACAATTAAACCAAACTGTTTTGAACAAGCCAATAAGGATGAATTTTGGAATAATGCCATGAATGAAGAATTGGATCAAATAGAGAAAAATGACAGTTGGGAACTGGTTCCAAGACCAAATAATAAGAATGGGATCGACACAAAATGGGTTTTCGGGAATAAATTAAATGAAGATGGACAAGTTACAAGGAACAAAGCTAGATTGGTATATAAATGATATGCACAGATTGAAGGAATCGACTTTGAAGAGACATTTTCTCCAGTTGCCAGAATGGAAGCAATCCAGTTTCTTTTAGCCTATGCATGCTCCAAAAATGTTAAAGTATATCAGATGGACGTAAAATTATTTTTTCAGAATGGGGAACTTGAAGAAGAAGTCTACATTGAACAACCAGAAGGATTTCAGTTTCCATAGAATGCAGATTATGTGTGAAAATTAAAGAAGGCCTTGTATGGTCTAAAATAGGCTCCTAGAGCATGGTACTCTAGACTGGATAAGTATCTGCAACATGTAGGGTTCAGAAAAGGAAGTGCAGAGAACAACCTCTACATCAAGGTAAGTGAAGGTAATATTTTATTAATTGAAGTTTATGTTGATGATATTATTTTTGGTAGTGATGATGATAGGTTAAGCTAGAAATTTGCAAAATATATGCATAATGAATTTGAAATGTCGTTACTTGGAGAACTATCCTTCTTTCTGGGACTTTAGATACGTCAAAGCAACCAAGGAATATTTATTTCTCAAACCAAGTATATCAGAGAAATGCTAAAGAGGTTCGGAATGGATGATTGCAAACCAGTTATCACTCCCATGCAAACTAGTTGCAAGTTGAGCAGAGATGATGATTCAAAGTCTATAGATAAGAGGCAATAAAGGTCAATGATTGGCAACCTACTATATGTGATAGAATCCAGACCAGATGTAATGCAGACAGTTGGATAGGTGGCATGATTTCAAGCAGCAACAAATGAGTCACATGTGTTAGCAATGAAGAGGATTTTCAGATATCTCAAAGGAACATAAGATTTTCGATTATGGTATCCAAAAGGAAAGTATCTATCACTTATTGCCTACACAGATGCAAATTTTGTTGATTAAGGTTGGTTTTCATTGATGTCAACCCTTGAAGAAAGCCCAGTAGCACAAAGGTTTGGGTAATGGACCCATTATTGTTTGATGTAAATATGACTCATTATTGTTTTGTCATGGTTGATAAGAAGTAAATATGGATGAACTCCAAAGTGGTCCCCTTATGGTGAAAGCCCTCATGGGAAGACGCTTTGTGGAGTAAGAGAACCCATGATTAATTGTGAAATAATGAGATGAAGGAAAGTGAACTTGTCAGGGAAAATATCCTAGATGGATAGTGATTGTCATGTCATTTCTGGTGCTATGTGGAACATCACATAATTCCTCACTATTAGAGAGTTATGGCCATGAGAAGTTGGAGACCCCAGGTTTGGGTAATGGACCCAAGTTTGTTTGATGGGTAATGGTATGAGTTATGATATATTTTCAGATAATACTATTCTATATGTATAGTACATGCCATTCCATTTCTGGTGGTATGTAGAACGCCACATAACTCCTCACGGTTCGAGAGTTATGACCTTACGAAGTTGGAGGACCCTCATATGTCATCTAGAAGCCCCAAAAGGTCAAAGTAGTCAAAGTGGTTTAAGAGATTTTAAA
>ML841621.1:31722-53693 GCA_009831015.1 Picea engelmannii | reverse complement strand
ATGAGTTGGCACATACATGAGGTGTATAGTTGATGATGTTGGTACATATTGATGAGTCATAGTTGATGAGTAGTTGACACATGATTGGTACATACTTGGTGTTATCACCCTATAATTTATAGGATCAACTGGTGACTGGAATGTTATCTCTTTAGTGTTTTTTGTTTGTCAAATGACTTTTCATTCTGCAAATAATTTGAGAAAAGAAAAAGAAAAAGAGGAAAAAGAAAAAGAGAAAAAGAGGGCATGAAAGAATTTCAATTAAGGCCCCATGCAATAACAGTGACTTGGTCCATACCTTTCAAGCATGGCCAAGTTCTTTTAAATTGACGTTGATAAGAATAATGAATAAGCTTGGCTAAACTGTTTAATCTTAGCCAAGTGATCTAGGTTAGTTAGTGAATAAATCTGGCCAGACTGCGTAATCTTGGTCAGATAGCCCCAGGGTAGAGTAAGTTCTTAGTCCAACAGTTTAATCTGGGCTAATTGTCATAGGAAATTAGGTTAGAACATAGGGCAGTTTTCTTTATTTTCAATAAAACCAGCTTGATGATCAATGTTGGACCATGTCTTGAATGCATAGAAGGTTGTGTGTCTAACCCCTTGGTGATATAAACATGTGAAAGCTCGGGAAAACCCATGGTATGCACTTATCCTAAGTTCTTTGGGTGCATATGCTTTTCATGCCCACATTTATGGGTCGCTCATGTATCAACGAATCAGATGATCCCACCCAGATCTACAGAGGACAAGTCTTTCCAGACCCCTCCGACCGTTCTACTTTTAACGATGGGGGTGGGGTCCGGAATTGCAGATAATGTATGTGAACCTCTGGATGGCCCAAGTTTCGACGCTTAGATCTATGGTCTATATTGGATTCTGGATCCCCCTGTCTATTATGCCTTTAATGGAGGGGGGGGGGTCCAGAATGTGTGTTAAAGAGCGCACACAAATCTGTGGTCAAAAGGAAAGCACATAGATCGATGACCCAAGGTATTTTTCGGACCCCCCTGAGTTATCTACCTTTAACGGTGGGGGGGGTTCCAGAATGGAATCTTACTCTAGCGTGCCCCCCTATCTATACATGGCATGAATCTACTGGTCCTGAGTCCCACCACCTCCTACTGTCTGACATACCTTGTCACCTCATGACATCATCATCCACCTTTCCATAAGAGTCACATCCCATAACTCCGTCAGTCCTTCTCCCTTGTTCACCCATGGAAAGTCCCCTCACCATGATTTTTTCCCCCAACCGATAACTTCCACATCACTCATCTGTATCCCTCAGTTACTGTCACCTGCCATCTCACGTTCTAAATGACCTGTTGGCCATTTGTTATTGGATAACTTATCCGTTAAACCAACTAACCTGTCCCCCGCACCCAACGTATACCCGTTTACTCAAAATTACCCTCAATATTCATTCCTTCACCATTTACCCACTCATCGCACCAGATAATTTACCCCGTTTTCTTCTTCATTACAGTCAGTCGCCCCCATCTATAGTCGTCCCTGCTAACATTTTTTTATTTGCAGGTATTGTTACTATAATGGCGCCAAAGTCAAAATGAACAAAAGGAGAGGAGAATATGTCTCTCCCACCTCTTGTCGACCTCGACAGGATTCCACTGGCCGACAAAGACTACTTAATCACAAACACTAAGTGCGATTTTGACTTCGCAGACCTTCAATCATGGCTTAAAGAAGTCTTCCTGGACCAGAGTGATGAAATTGGACTCTGGGAGTCCAACCTACCCCTGTATCTCTTCCCCCAGATTCACCATTTCCCAGAGTTCACCCTCAAGTGCCAAGCCCACTATATTCCTGAGTAAAGAGCCATCGTATCCTCGTCTAGGGAAGTTCTTTTCCTCATCACGCCAGAAACCATCGACCAAATGATGCAAATATCCCGAGTCGAATTCACCTCACCTTTTAACCTTGAAATCATTACAGAGTTATACGAAAAAATGACCTTTCCTCAAAGAGCTCAAATATTTGAGATTTTTCTTCCACAGTCCACTCAGCTCCCCGCTACAAATCCCCCTTATCCTTCCTCCATGTTCTCAACAAAAGGAAACTAGGTTATCACGTCGTTATGCACCTTGTTGGGTTATTATTCAGATCAGTGGGTAGATGAGCCCATTCTAGGATTTTTGTCTATTTTCTCCACCGATGAGAAGCCCACTACACAGTTTGATTTCAGTACATTCTTGGTGAACAACATTCACAACCAATTCGTCAACTTTGCCACATAAGGCATGTTCTGGTATTCTTCAATACTGGAATACCTGTTCATTTTCTTCCAAGCAGACAAATTTTCTTTTTCTATGCAAAAGATGGATAGAGATGGCAGACCCTAGGCAGTAACTGCATGGACTTCACTGCTCAGACATAATTCCATGGAATTTAGCTTCAAGCAGTTCATGGATCAGTTCTACCACCCAATGGTGAGTATGCTCAGTGATAGACCCGAACCCAGGATTAATGACGAAGTTCAAAGGATCCTACATATCTCAAATCATACAAAGACTGGTGATTGGTACCTGTACCAAAATCACACTGAGATCAGAGTCTATGGGTGCGAGTTGGCCCCATATAAATTGCCCAAATACTTACCTGTTAGAATTTTTTCTCTGAAATACATAAGGAAGATGATAAACTCAAATGATATTCATTTTGTGTCTTTAAAGAAGAAACAACAGCTCAGAATCAAAGGGCAGATTGGGTCTTTCATCTGCAATAGTCGAGGCACCGGGGAGGAAGTAGACAGGCTGCTAAAGGAAATGAAATTTTTTGTGAGTTTCACATGGCACTATGACTCGTGCGGGATTATTTTAGAGATGAGGATAAAAAACAAGAATATCCCGTATGTCCATGTATCTATGCCCGAGGTAGAAAAAGTTTCAAACTAGACAGGATGGGAACCAAATACTTTGGTTGAAATAGAAAAACGGGACCCCCCGATCACTGTATCACAGACAACCACACCACATGCTCGAAAGGAGAAAAGGCCCAGGTAGGATCTGTCACCTACTGTCACTGAAGTGTCATTAAAAGAATTTCGACTGCATACCAAGAGACCAAAAACCAGTCCGACTCCTAACCCGGCTGGAGAAAAGGAAATTTCATCCACTACAGTGACAGAGGTTGATCGGTCGATCCTCAATACAAGCGGAAAGAAGATCATAACCACAGTGTTACCAAAGAATCCTATAGATACTCCACCAATCAACCAGCCAGGGAAGACAGGACCAAAGATGAGTATTTTTGAGAAATACGACTTGATCAAGAAAAAAAATCAGACTCTGACAAGCAGCACATATGCCCAATTTTGGAAGCAGACATCGACTACACAACACAAGTTGCTATCAGCATTCGACATGGATAAGGGCAGAATGAACATGGCATTTCTCCAAGCATAGGTGCCAGACCCAAAGGTAATCACTAATTACAAAAGGGAAACTTTTGACTTCCAGACTAAGGACGTGCACCCAGCCGATCAAATGGATCTACATAGGCAAACTGGAGAAATGGTCTTCTCCAAACTCGCACATGCTTCCACTACTGCCTCCAGGTTACAAGTGTCTCTGAACAACTTCCAAACATAGTTGAAACTGGAGAAAATATCATCCTTTGCCAAGGATAAAAGGATCAAGACGCTGGAGGAACTGGTCCTCAAGATCGGGTATCATCCCTCGAATGTGAAAGTAGTCAAGGAGATGATCAAGAAGAAAAACACATACATAGAATATTTAAGGAAACAATTGAAGCTGCCACCAACAGTAGATTCCCAGGCAAAGGAAATAGCAAAGACAGAATGAGAAAAAGATGAAATGCTTAAGTTGATCATGGAGCAAAATGCATAATTAAAGGAAATGGAAGTTGAATTGGAAAATCTAGTGAAAGAGAAAGAACAGTTGAAACCGATGGAAATTATTCCATTGAATGTAGTTCCACTCTCAGGAGTGAGCACAACATCACTAGCAGAAGTCCCATCGGTGAATGCATTGACGTCTCTGGAAAAGATGGTTGAATTTGCCAAATCTATGGAAGAGATGAACCTGCAGGAGACAGAGATTAGCAGGCTCAAAAAGGAGATTGAGAACCTTCATGAACTCAAATATTCTTATCAAACTAGCTTCTCCAAGGAAAAACAGGTGTCATACCAACTCAAACAAGAGTTACAACAACTTCAGAAGCAAACAGTGGCAGGTAAAACACTGGTCGAAGTCAAAGAGAGTGTCTGGACAGACATCACCAAGTCTATGAACGAAATATTTCCAATGATACATATTATGCTTGAGAAAAATGAATTGGTGTAGAGAAGTAAGAAAGCCATCGAGAAGATCAAATCAGAACTAGGAGAGATGCCCACACAGGCTAATGAAATCATCAAATTATTGAATTCTAAAACTAGAGAGGAGCTGGAAGAGCTGAGAATTGAGGATAGAACAGAGACCATCCTTGAGGTCAAAAGAGTCTTGACCAAGAGAGGACTAATGTTACAACTAGAAGAAAAGGTTTAAGCCATGGACCTAGGGGTACAAAGGTTTTTCAGCAAGATTGAGGCTCTACAGAAGAAAGGTCTTCCTGGTTTGAAGGTGATAAATGACAAATTGATGATGCTCCCAGATTACAAAAAGAGACTAGCCGATGTGGCTAAGGATAGTTTGAAATTTTCATGGATTCAAGGCAGCATCACTGGCAAGGAATTCCTAGATGCACTTCAGTTGGACATCAACATACAACATGAGATCTAGTACATCTTCATCACCAAGCCTACTTTTGCTAAGTACACAGAGATGGATGAAGTCTACCGAAGGTTACTCAAATTCAACGTTCCCAGTCATCTTCGATGGGAAGAGCTTTGTGACCTGATCGAGTAGTAGATGAGCTGTCCCAGCCCAGTCAGCTATCCAGTCAGACAAGGTCGTATAGAGGCCTCACCAACGGTTCACCTAGAAAACAACATGCAGTTGCGACACATCATCAAACAGTTTCCTAGATTTTTGTAATTTGTTAAGTTAGTTAGGCTAAAAATAGATTTACCACGTCCTGATCTTTAATGACACGATCGTTTGTAATTTTGGGTTATAAATACTTCACTTTTCCAAGTATTGGGGGCTGATCTTTACGCCATGAGAGCTATCAGACTGTAATATTTTTCAAGAAATATTCCATTAATACAAAGAGGCATTTTTACAGGATTCTTGTGTGTATTCACTGGTGATGTTCTCCTTTCTAAGTTAAATGTTATTCTGGCTTAGTTATCATACTTTTTTCTAAATCTAATCTTTGAAATTAATGAATGTTGCAGGATTTATCTTATAAAGATTTTAGTGTTGTATCTTTTGATTTTACGATAAGGAAATTCTTAACTGCTTCTTTGTTGTAACTGACATTTCTCACCTTTTATGCTATTCCTCATTTATGCTGCTAAAAGAATCCAGTGATTACATTATCTCACCCTATGAAAGGTTCCTTTGTTTTCTGGTTTAGATTTTATTTTCATGATACAGACCCCATAGCCCAATGGATGTGTAAAGTGCTCTCATCCAACCCAACGAAAGCTACAACAAACCAAATCAACCTATTCTATTTACCTAGCCTAATATTTTAAATTCAAAAACATATCTAAATCATATAGAGAGATCCCTCTCTGGAGCTGGTAGGGCTAGATCCCAGTTTCGAAGCGGTTGGGTAAAATTACCTCTCGTAGATTTCTTCTTTTCTGACAACCTCTAGGAAATTTACAGAGCGTTAACAGAGTGGTGACCATACTGGAGAATAGAACTGAACAAATTTTAACCTCACGTCTTCTTTTCCCTGGAAGAATAGTTTGCTTCTGAAATATTGCAAATCTGAAAAATAAGTAATGTTGAGAGGTTGTTGAAAACTTGCACATATTATTTTCGAATTCGTAAAACTAAAAAGTATATATATATAAATCAAAAAGAAATCTGGCTCCCAAAAGAGCTTATACTTGATCTCACCCAGACCCAGAACCTGTGATAGCAGCTGATAATCCAAAACAGTTGCTCAGGAAAAATACCATTGCTGAAGGTTCAGTAAGACATAATCCCCTTCAGAAGTCCCCTTCTCTTCCAGAGGAGCTTGTTTCCATTCATGATCTCGACTTTGACATCTTTTTCGATCAAATCCTGTTCAGAACAAAATCTGATAGCTTTGTGGATAAAACCGTCCTGGACCCAACCGTCTTGCAACCCTGGACCCCTGAAGTTCTATCTCCCACTGCTAAACCTCAAACCACTCACTCTGTGCCAGCTAGTCCCTCCTTATCCTCGTCTTCTGTCACCACCCCACCTAGCATCCAGGATATCGTCCCACCCCCTTCACCTATCATGGAAACCATATATGCTTCTTTGGTGTTGGATGCTCCTCTCCATGCTATGCCCTAGGATTATCAAATGAGACTTCCATAGTTCGATGGAACATGACCTTTGAGCGCCCAACAACACGTTGATAAAATGAATGATTATTTTGACCTGCAAGAAGTAGATGAGGCTGAAAATCAAATGAGATTGTTTGCCCAAAGTTTGGCGGGTGACGTTAAGAAATGGTATAAAGGTTTACGTGCTACCTCAATCCTTGACCTTAACGCATTTCAAAGAAGTTTTCTAGATAGATGTGAGGTAAAGAAAACCCTCTCCAAATATTGTCAGAATACGAAAACATCGAAAGAAATCAAGGTGAGATAGTACAAGATTACTACATTCGTTTCAATAAGTTGTACAATGCAATTCCAACCAATATTAAACCTCCACAAGGTTTGGCATTGATAAAATTCCCCGATGGTTTTGACAACGATATGTCGTATCAATTAAGGGAAAGAAAATCCACCACCCTGGAGGACATGTAGAAAAGCGCAATAAGTGTGGAGGCCAACTTGTTGGAAAAAAGGGCACGACAGAGGATAGAGAGGAGAGTCACAATTAAAGAGGAACCTTCCACATCAACCTTTGATTCCAAATTGGATTCCTTGGCTAGAGAAATGGAAAGAATGATGGAGAGACTTACTGTATCCGAAAGAAACCCTCCTAGAGAAAACCCTCTAGATCCTCAAATTTGGAATCCTAACTTCAGAAGAAACCCTCCTCAAATAAGGCAGGCAGATCCTAGGGATCAAAGGGAACAGAGAGGTCC
Source organism: Picea engelmannii (assembly GCA_009831015.1). Classification (NCBI taxonomy): domain Eukaryota; kingdom Viridiplantae; phylum Streptophyta; class Pinopsida; order Pinales; family Pinaceae; genus Picea; species Picea engelmannii. The sequence goes on along the minus strand of ML841621.1, from coordinate 46,526 downwards.
TGATCAACAGATCAGACCTCCCCTACAATAAAATTATGCCGATGAAGGAGAGGAAGTAATTGAATAACTGGAGGATACTCACATAAACCTCATGGACATTCATGATAACAAAGCTATTTTCCTTACCTAGGAAGAGAAAGCACTTTTTCTTCTTAATCAAACAAAGGTAAGTGAAGAAGATGAAGACGCCAAACAATAGGCATTTGAAAATGCTATTTTGGAGGTACATCGGCAGTAGAATCTACGAAGTAAGAAGATAGATGGGAGTTCTCCAAAAAAGGTGACCGAAATAAAGAAGACAGTTGAAACCCAAAAATCCCCTGATCCTTTTGCTGAGAAGATCCCTGAGAAGGGTAATGCTGAAGTTCCAGCAAAAAGAAACCTTACTATTCTGAAAAGACCATCGCAGTCTGAAGTTTCATCAATTAACCCACCAAATACTTCTAGCCAGAATGTTGTGGTGGACAAACTAGAATTGTTGAGCCAAAGCAGAGCACCTAAACCTTTCAGCCTCGAAGGGGAATTAGCCAAAGTAAAAATTCCCATTCCCCTTTCCGAGTTGTTGAGAAAAGATGCTTACTGTTCACAGGTGATTAAAGAACTGACCATTGAACTTGATATAGGCACAAAGGCCTTAAACATTGGATTAGTGAATCATTTAGATACTGTAAACCTTACAAATGATCAAGCTGAACTCTTGTTTGGACCTGAAGTGGATGGTCAGACTGACCATGGTGTTGTCGCTCCTTTTTACATCAGCCTTAATATACACGATCTAATTCTGCATAATGCTATGTTAGATTTGGTTGCTTCCCATAATCTGATGCCTAAAGTAGTGATGGAAAAACTGGGACTTGAGGTTACCAGACCTTACAAGGACTTACACTCATTTGACTCCAGTAAAGTCAGATGTATCGGTTTGATCAAGGATCTATATATCACACTGGTTTAGATTCCCGCAAAAAGCATGGTCATGGATGTTGTGGTTGCAGACATTCCCCTGAAATATGGTATGTTATTGTCACGATCTTGGGGGGCCAAGTTGAAAGGTAATTTGCAGTTGGACATGTCGTATGCCACTGTCCCAGTTTTTGGGAAACAAAGAATATTGTACAAAGAAACACTAATGAAATACATGGTTAGCAGCCAAGAAAAACCACATAACTATCCTCTGTACTCTGCACATTCTGACCTGGATTCCTTTATCCTATATAACGATGGTGACACGAGAGAACAAATCACTCAACTGGAAGAAGATACATCTGGTCCAGACGAAGGCCAAGAAATTGTTGAGTCAGAAAGAAAGAAAAATGTGATAACTAAAGAATTGTCAGCGGATTTCTGGAGCATGGACTTTGATGGAGCTGTAAGTAAAGAAGGAGTTGGAGTAGGAGTCTGGTTGCACAATCATAGATCCAAGTATTCGGAAAACCATTCTTACAAGTTTAACTTTCAATGCACTAACAATATTACCCAGTATGAAGCCTTGATGCTCGGTCTGAAAATTCTAAAGAAGGCTGGTGCTAAACAAATTATGGTAAGAGGTGATTCTAAGTTAATAATCAATAATATTAAAGGTGAGTATGTAAAAAAACACCCTCATCTTAGAGATTATAAGAATTCTATTCTGGATGCCCTTAAATGTTTCACTGAAGTTGATTTGCAGGTGATGCCTAGGGGACAAAATATTTTGGTACACTGGTTAGCTACGTCAGCAACCACATGCAAGATACCTTTTCATTCCACTCGCCCATGCACGGTGGAGGTGAAGTGCAGACCAACTGTTCCAGACAACATTAGATACTGGTAGGTATTTGGTAATGATGATCAAATTGAAGATTTTCTGCAATGTAAAAATGATTTCGAGTGTACAAACATAGACTTAGAAAATGAAGATGAAAATGTAAAAAGACCTGATTTTAGAAATGATAGTGTAAATAAGATAGATTCAAGAGAGTTAGGTGATGATGAGATAGAAGCTGATATTTTTCATTTGAAAAGTAATGTTTTACCTAGGGGTTTAGTTCCTTTAGAGGACCTATTCAATTTTAATGAAGTAGCTAAAAAACTGAAAATTGAAGCCAGTGGTCAAGAAGTAGAAGATTGTAATATAGGGATAGAAGAGAAACCCAAGATGGTGAAACTTTCCAAATAATTACCGCCTGAGCATAAACTCAAATACATTGAGCTTTTCAAGGAATATTCTGACGTATTTTCCTGGGGTTACGAGGACTTGAAAGCTTACGACACCAGCATCATACAACATAGAATTCCAATAAAAGAAGATCAAAAAACTTTCAAACATAAACTTAGGAGAATCAATCCCAAGCTACTTCCCCTGATAGAAAAAGAGATCAAAAAAATGTACGATGCTAAGATCACAGTCCCCTTACGTTTTTCCAAATGGGTTTCAAATTTGGTCCCAACACGAAAGAAATCTGGAGAAATCAGGCTTTGCATCGATTTTTGAAATCTGAATAAGGTCTCTCTCAAGGATAATTACCCATTTCCAAAAATGGACCACATATTACAAAGGGTAGTCAGATCCAGTCGAATCTCTTTACTGGATGGGTTCTCGGGATATAATCAGGTCCTCATTCACCCAGATGACCAAGACAAAACCGCTTTCACAACACCATGGGGTACTTTCATGTGTGTGAAAATGCCTTTCGGGTTGATGAATGATGGGGTCACTTTCCAAAGAGTGATGGACCCCCCCTTTCATGGAAGAACTCGGTAAATTTATTGTCATCTATCTAGATGACGTAACTGTGTTCTCCCAATCTGATGACGAGCACTTACAACATCTCAGATGAGTTTTTGAGAAATGCAGGAAATTTAGGATTTCTTTAAATCCTAAGAAGATCCTCTTCGAATTAGAGGAAGGTAAACTGCTAGGGCACATAATCTCTAAGGACAAAATTAAAATAGACCCTAGCATAATCGAGGCCATTCAAAAATTAGAACACCTAAGAAACATCAAAGAGTTACATTCTTTTATCGAAAAAATAAACTTTCTGCGAAGATTCATACCCAACCTGGCTGAGCTTCTCAGGAACATCACAAACATGTTAAAAAATGACACAAAAATAAAATGGGACACTGATTCCAGGCAGTCTTTTGAAAAAGTCAAGTACACACTCACGCAGGCCCCAGTCTTGATCAGTCCCGACTTCACAAAATATTTCTATCTTTTTTCTTTCGCCTATGAACATACCATTGCAACAGTATTTCTACAAAACAATATCAAAGGGTATGAACAACCCATAGCCTTTTTCAGTAAATCCTTAAGAGATGCTTCTTTGAATTATAAAATAATGGAGAAACAACCTTTTTCCTTGGTGAAAGCCATAAAAGATTTTAGAGTATACATTCTCCATTCCCACACCATTGCATATGTTCCAAATACGGTAGTGAAAGAAATTTTAACCCAGGATAATCCGGATGGCCGGAGAGGAAAATGGATTGATATCATTCTAGAGTATGACATAGAGATTAAGCCTACTAAACTGATTAAAGGTCAAGGACTAGCAAAGTTAATGACTGAATCAAATTTCCATGTTCTTGACATTAATTTCTTAGCTGTAGCAGATGAATAGGGTGACCAGGTGACTCCAAGCATGAGAGAGGTATTTCTCAACTCTCCATGGTACGCAGACCTAATATTTGTTTTGCATAATTTACAAGCTCTCCCTAGTCTGACCAAAACTAAAGCTAGGTTTTTGAAATTGAAAGAATTAAAATTTTGCATTCTAGAAGGCAATCTGTATTGGAAAGATCCTGGAGGTATTTTGTTAAATTTTCTATTGAAGGATGAAGCTGACAAAGTACTATAGGAGTTTCATGTAGGAGACTGTGGTGGTCATCTGAACTGGAAGGCCACAACCAACAAAATCCTCAAAGATGGGTTCTATTGGCCAACTCTATTCGTTGATGTGCATCGTAAAGTGACTTTGTGTCATCAATGTTAGTTGTTCGAAGGCAAAAGGAAATTTCTTCCCCTACCCCTGAAACCAATCTCCGTTGAGGCTCCTTTCTATAAATGGGGATTACACTTCATCGAAGAAATACATCCTCCTTCTTCAGGCCAACAGAGGTGGATTCTTACTACCACAGATTATTTTACAAAATGGATCGAAGAAGTACCAAGTAGGCAAGCCACTGATTCTATCATTGTTAAATTTCTTGAAAATAATATCTTGTCTCATTTTGGATGTCCTTGAAAGATTATAACCGACAATGCAGCTACTTTTCGATCTAAGAAACTCATAGATTTTTGTGACCAGTATCATATTGTCTTGGGACATTCCACTGCTTACTACCCTAAGGGAAATGGGCTGGCAGAATCATCAAATAAAACCCTGGTAAACATTATCAAGAAAACTTTGCAGGAAAACATGAAGTCGTGGCATAACAGGTTGGTCTTCGCACTATGAGCCGACAGAGTGACCACCAAAAGGTCAATCGGTATGTCACCATATCAGCTGGTTTATGGCACAGAAGCAATTTTTCCCACTTCCTTAGGAGTCCCTATCATGAAATTGTTGCAAGACATGCAAGCTGAGCCAAACGACTCCCAAAGAAGGATCAACCAGATGATCCATTTGCACCAGTCCAGGGAAGAAGTATACAACAAGACCCAGGTAGTCCAAGAAAGCATTAAGAAGATTTTTGACAAAAGAACCAAGGAAGATGATTTTGAGTTAGGAGATTTGGTGCTGAGATGGGATTCCTGAAATGAAGATAAGGGAAAGCATGGAAAATTCGATAGTCTATGCCAGGGACCATACATGATTCATGCATTTAAAGAAAATAATGCTTTCTTGCTAAACAACAGAGATGGGACAGATCTTCCAGGAGGACCTGTAAATGGCAGAATGTTGAAGCATTATTCACCGCATCAGTAGAGACCTGAAGTCACACTTTCCATTGTACAAACCATTTTCATTTTTCTTGAGAGTTTCTGAGTGAATAACTTTGATCAGATGGTTGAAGCCCGAAGAGAAGGCCCTAAGTTTTTGACCATTGTTTTCCATTTTTTGAAAATAAAACCAATTAAGCAACAAAGGCGACTATGGAGGAACTTTCAAAACATCATGAATCAAGATTCTTGGCACTTCACAAGGAGATTACCATCCCCAGGTGGAGCCGCTGTTATCACCCTATAATTTATATGATCAACTAGTGACTATAATGTTATCTCTTTAGTGTTTTTTGTTTGTCAAATGACTTTTCATTCTGCAAATAATTTGAGAAAAGAAAAAGAAAAAGAGGAAAACGAAAAAGAGAAAAAGAGGGCATGAAAGAATTTCAATTAAGGCCCCATGCAATAACAGTGACTTGGTCCATACCTTTCAAGCATGGCCAAGTTCTTTTAAATTGATGTTGATAGGAATAGTGAATAAGCTTGGCTAAACTGTTTAATCTTAGCCAAGTGATCTAGGTTAGTTAGTGAATAAATCTGGCTAGACTGCCTAATCTTGGTCAGATAGCCCCAGGGTAGAGTAAGTTCTTAGTCCAACAGTTTAATCTGAGCTAATTTTCATAGGAAATTAGGTTAGAACATAGGGTAGTTTTCTTTATTTTCAATAAAACCAGCTCGATGATCAATGTTGGACCATGTCTTGGATGCCTAGAAGGTTGTTTGTCTAACCCCTTGGTGATATAAACATGTGAAAGCTTGGGAAAACCCATGGTATGCACTTATCCTAAGTTCTCTGGGCACATATGCTTTTCGCGCCCACATTTATGTGCCTCTCATGTATCAACGACTCAAATGATCGCGCCTAGATCTATGGAGGACAAGTCTTTCCAGACCCCCCTAATTGTTCTACTTTTAACAATGGGGCGGGGTCTGGAATCACATATAATGTATGCGTGCCTCTAGACGGACCAAGTTTTGGTGCTTAGATATACAATCTATATTGGATTTTGGGCCCTCCTGTCCGTTCTTCCTTTAATGGAGGGGGGGGGGTCCGGAATGTGTGTTAAAGAGAACGCACAAATCTCCAGTCAAAAGGAAAGCACGCAGATCGACAACCCAAGGTATTTTTCAGACTCCCCTGACTTNCCGGAATGGAATCTTACTTTGGCGGCCCCCCTATCTATATGTGGCATGAATATACTAGTCATGAGTCCCACCACCTCCTATTGTCTGACATACCTCGTCACCTCATGACATCATCATCCACCTTTCCATAAGAGTCACATCCCATAACTCCGTTAGTCCTTCTCCCTCGTTCACCCATGGCAAGTCCCCTCACCATGATTTTTTCCCCCAATCGATAATCGCCACATCACTCATCCATATCCCTCAGTCATTGTCACCTGTCATCTCATGTTCTAAATGACCTGTAGGCCATTTATTACTAGATAACTTATCCGTTAAACTAGCTGACCTGTCCCCCATGCCCAACGGATACCCGTTTACTCAAAATTACCCTCACTCTTCATTCCTTCACCATTTACCCACTCATCGCACCAGAGAATTTACTCAGTTTTCTTCTCCGTTACAGTCAGTCACCCCTATCTATAGTCATCCCCGCTAACGTTGATTTATTTGCAGGTATTGTTACAATAATGGTGCCAAAGTCAAAATGAACAGAAGGAGAGGAGAATCTGTTTCTCCCACCTCCTGTCGACCTCAATATGATTCCACTGGCTGACAAAGACTACTTAATAACAGACACTAAGTGTGATTTCAACTTTGCAGACCTTCAATCATGGATTAAAGAAGTCTTCCTGGACCAGAGTGACGATTTTGGACTCTAGGAGTCAGACCTATCCCTGTATCTCTTCCCCCAGATTCACCATTTCCCAAAGTTCACCCTCAAGTACCAAGCCCACTATATTCCCGAGCAAAGAGCCATAGTATCCTCATCTGGGGAAGTTCTTTTCCTCATCATGCCAGAAACCATCAACTAAATGATGCAAATATCCCGAGCCGACTCCGCCTCACCTTTTAACCTTGAAATCATTACAGAGTTATACCAGCAAATGACATTTCCTCAAGGAGCTCAAATATTTTAGCTTTTTCTTCCATAGTCCGCTCAACTCCCCGTTACAAATACCCCTTATCCTTCCTCCATATTCTCAACAAAAGGAAACCAGGTTATCACATCGCTATGCACCTTGTTGGGTTATTATTCAAATCAGTGGGTAGATGAGCCCATTCTGGGATTTTTTTCTATTTTCTCCACCGATGAGAAGCCCACTACACAGTTTGATTTCACCACGTTCCTGGCGAACAACATTCATGAGCAATTCGTCAACTTCGCCATAGAAGGCATGTTCCGATATTCTTCAATACTGGCATACCTGTTCGTTTTCTTCCAAGTGGACAAATTTGTTTTTTCTATGCAGAAGATGGACATAGATGGCAGACCCCAGGTAGTAACTGCATGGACTTCACTGCTCAAATATAATTCCATGGAATTTAGCTTCAAGCAGTTCATCAATCAGTTCTACCACCCAGTGGTGAGTAGGCTCAACAACAGACCCAAACCCAAGATTAATGATGAAGTTCAGAGGATCCTACATCTCTCAGATCATACAAAGACTGGTGATTGGTACTTGTACCAAAATCACACTGAGATCATAGTCTATGGGTGCAAGTTGGCCCCATATAAAATGCCCAAATACTTACATGTCAGAATTTTTTCTCTGGAATACATAAGGCATATGATAAACTTGAATGATATTCATTTTGTGTCTTTAAAGAAGAAACAACAACTCGGAATCAAAGGGAATATTGGGTCTTTCATCTGCAACAGTCGAGGTGCCGAGGAGGAAGCAGACAGGTTGTTAAAGGAAATGAAATTTTTTGTGAGTTTCACATGGCACTATGACCCATGTGGGATTATTTCAGAGATGAGGATAAAAAACAAGAATATCTCATATGTCCACGTATCTATGCCTGAGGTAGAAAAATTTGTAAACCAGACAGGATGGGAACCAAATACTTTGGTTGAAACAGAACAACAGGACCCCCCGGTCACTGTATCACAGACAACCACACCACAAGATCCAAAGGAGAAAATTCCCAGGTAGGATCTGTCACCTCCTGTCACTGAAGTTTCATTAAAATAATTTCAACTGCATACCAAGAGACCAAAAACCAGTCGGGCTCCTGACCCGGCTGGAGAAACGGAAATTCCATCCACTACATTGATAGAGGTTGATCAGTCGATCCTCAATACAAGTGACATGTAGATAATAACCACAGTGTTACTGAAGAATCCTATATATACTCCACCAATCAACCAGCCAGGCAAGACATGACCAAAGCTGAGTATTTTTTAGAAATACGACCTGATCAAGAAAAAAAATTAGACTCTGACAAGCAGCACATACACCCAATTCTAGAAGCAGACATCAATTGCACAACACATGATACTATCGGCATTCGACACAGAGAAGGGCATAATGCACATGGAATTTCTCTAAGCACAGGTGTCGGACCCAAAGGTAATCACTGATTACAAAAGGACAACTTTTGAATTCCAAACTAAGGACGTGCACCCAGCCGATCAAATCGATCTGCACAGGCAAACTAGAGAAATGGTCTTCTCCATGCTCGCACATGGTTCCACTATTGCCTCTAGGTTGCAAGTGTCTCTGAAAAACATCCAGACACAATTGAAACAGGAGAAAATATCATCCTTTTCCAAGGATAACAGGATCAATATGCTGGAGGAACTGGTCCTCAAGATCGGGTATGATCCCTCGAATGTGAAAGCAGTCAAGGAGATGATCAAGAAGAAAAATGCAGATATAGCTTATTTAAGGAAACAATTGAAGCCGCCACCAATAGTAGATTCGCAGGCAGAGGAAATAGCAGAGACAAAAGGAGAAAAAGATGAAATGCTTAAGTTGATCATGGAGCAGAATGGACAATTAAAGGAAATGGAAGCTGAAATGGAAAAGCTAGTGAAAGAGAAAGAACAGTTGAAACCCATGGAAGTCATTCCATTGAATGCAGATCCACTCTTAGGAGTGAGCACAACATCACTAGCATAAGTCCCATCGACGAATCCACTGACGTCTCTGGAAAAGACGGTTGAATTGGCCAAATCTATGGAAGAGATGAACCTGTAGGAGACAAATATTAGCAATCTCAAAAAAAGATTGAGAACCTTCAGGAACTCAAATATTCTTATCAAACCATCTTCTCCAAGGAAAAATAGGTGTCAAACCAGCTCAAACAAGACTTACAACAACTTCAGAAGAAAACAGTGGTAGGTAAAACACTGGCCGAAGTCAAAGAGAGTGTCTGGACAAACATCACCAAGTCTGTGAATGAAATATGGACAATGATATGGATTATGTTTGAGAAAAATAAATTGGTGCAGAGAAGTAAACAAGCCATCGAGATGATCATATCATAACTGGGAGAGATGCCCACACAGGCTAATGAAATCATCAAATTCTTGAATTCTAAAACCAGAGAGGAGCTGGAAGAGATGGGAATTGAGGATAGAACAGAGACCATTCTTGAGGTCAAACGAGTCTTGACCAAGAGAGGACTGATGTTACAACTAGAAGAAAAGGATCAGGCCATGGACCTAGGGGTACAAAGGTTTTTCAGCAAGATTGAGGCTCTACAGAAGAAAGGTCTTCCTGGTTTGAAGGTGATAAATGAAAAATTCATGACGCTCCCAGATTACAAAAAGAGACTAGCCGATGTGGCTAAGGATAGTTCGAAATTTTCATGGATTCAAGGCAACATCACTGGCAAGGCATTCCTAGATGCACTTTAGTTGGACATTAGCATACAACATGAGATCCGGTACATCTTCATCACCAAACCTACTTTTTCTAAGTACACAAAGATGGATGAAGTCTACCGAAGGTTACTCAAAGTCAACATTCCCAGTCATCTTCGATGGGAAGAGCTTTGTGACCTAATCGAGTAGTAGATGAGATGTCCCAGCCCAATTAGCTATCCATTCAGCTATCCAGTCAGACAAGGTTGTGCAGAGGCCTCACCAACAGTTTACCCAGAAAACATCATGCAGTTGCGACACATCATCAAACAGTTTCCTAGATTTTTGTAATTTGTTAAGTTAGTTAGGCTAAAAATAAATTTACCACATCCTGATATTTAATGACATGATCGTTTGTAATTTTGGGTTATAAATACTTCACTTTTTGAAGTATTGGGGGTTGATCTTTACGCCATGAGAGCTATCAGACTGTAATATTTTTCAAGAGATCTTCCATTAATACAAAGAGGCATTTTTACAAGATTCTTGCGTGTATTCACCGGTGATGTTCTCCTTTCTAAGTTAAATGTTATTCTGGCTTAGTTATCATACTATTTTCTAAATCTAATATTTGAAAGTAACGAACATTGCAAGATTTATCTTTGTATACCCTGTATCTGACTTTAAATATTTTAGTGTTGTATCTTTTGATTTTACGATAAAGAAATTCTTAACGGCTTCTTTGTTGTAACTGAGATTTCTCACCTTTTCTGCTATTCCTCATTTATGCTTCTAAAAGAATCTAGTGATTACATTATGTCGCCTTGTGAAAGGTTCCTTTGTTTTCTAGTTTAGATTTTATTTTCATGATACAGACCCCATAGCCCAATGGATGTGTAAAGCTTTCTCATCCAAACCAACGAAAACTACAACAAACCAAATCCACCTATTTTATTTACCTAGCCTAATATTTTAAATTCGAAAAAATATCTAAATCATATAGAGAGATCCCTCTCTGAAGCTGGTAGGGCTAGATCCCAGTTTCGAAGCGGTTGGATAAAGTTACCTCCCATGGATTTCTTCGTTTTTGACAACCTCTAGGAAATTTACAGAGCGTTAACATAGTGGCAACCATACAGAGGAACATAACTCAACAAATTTTAACCTCACATCTTCTTTTCCCTGGAAGAATAGTTTTCTTCTAAAATATTGCAAATATGAAAAAGAAGTAATGTTGAGAGGTTGTTGAAAACTTGCAAATATTGTTTTTGGATTCGTAAAACTAAAAAGTATATATATAAAAATCAAAAAGAAATCTGGATCCCAAAAGAGCTTATACTTGATCTCACCTAGACCCAGAACCTACGATAGCAACTGATAATCCATAACAGTTGCTCAGGAAAAAGACCATTGCTGAAGGTTCAGTAAGACATAATCCCCTTCAGAAGTCCCCTTCTCTTCCAGAGGAGCTTGTTTCCATTCAGGATCTCGACTTTGACATATTTTTCGAACAAAGACTATTCAAAACAAAATCTGATAGCTTTGTGTCTAAAACCGTCCTAGACCCAACCGTCTTGCAACCTCAGACCCCCGAAGTTCTATCTCCCACTACTAAACCTCAAACCACTCACTCTATGCTAGCTAGTCCCTCCTCATCCTCGTCTTCTGTCACCACCCCACCTAGAATCTAGGTTATCGTCCCGCCCCCTCTACCTATCATGGCAGCCAGATATGCTCCTTTGGTGTTGGTTGCACCTCTCCATGCTATGCCCTAGGATTATCAAATGATACTTCCACAGTTCGATGGAACAAGACCTTTGAGCACCCATCAACATGTTGATAAAATGAATGATTATTTTAACCTGCAGAAAGTAGATGAGGCGGACGTTCAAATGAGATTGTTTGCCCAAAGTTTGATGGGTGATGTTAAGAAATGGTATAAAGGTTTACGTGCTACCTCAGTCCTTGAACTTACCACATTTCAAAGAAGTTTTCTAGACAGATGGGAGGTAAAGAAAAACCCTCTCCAAATATTGTCAGAATACGAAAACATCAGAAGAAATCAAGGTGAGATAGTACAAGATTACTGCACCCATTTCAATAACCTGTACAATGCAATTACAGACGATATTAAAAATCCACAAGGTTTGGCATTTATCAAGTTCCCAGATGGTTTTGACGTCGATATGTCATATCAATTAAGGGAAAGAAACTCCACCGCCCCACAGGACATGCAGAAAAGCGCAATAAGTGTGGAGGCCAACTTGTTGGAAAAAAGGGCACGACAAAGTACAGAGAGGAGAGTCACAATTAAAGAGGAACCTTCCACATCAACCTCCGATTCTAAATTGGACTCCTTGGCCAGATAAATGGAAAGAATGATGGAGAGACTTACTGTATCCAAAAGAAACCCTCCTAGAGAAAACCCACCATCTCCTCAAATTCAGAATCCTAACTTAAGAAGAAACCCTCCTCAAATCAGGTAGAGAGATCCTAGGGATCAAAGGGAACAAAGAGGTCCTGATCAACATATCAGACCTCCCCTACAATAAAATTATGCCGATGAAGGAGAGGAAGTAATTGAAGAACTAGAGGATACTCACATAAACCTCATGGGTATTCACGATAACGAAGCTATTTTCCTTACCCAAGAAGAGCAAGAACTTTTTCTTTTCAATCAAACAAAGGTAAGTGAAGAAGCTGAAGACACCGAACAACCGACATTTGAAAATGCTATTTTGGAGGTACATCGGCAGTACAATCTGTGAAGTAAGAAGATAGATGGGATTTCTCCAAAAAAGGTGACCGAAACGAAGAAGACAATCAAAACCCAAAAAGCCCCTGAGCCTTCTACCGAGAACAACCCTGAGAAGGGTAATGTTGAAGTTCCAGCAAAAAGAAACCTTACTATTCTTAAAAGATCATCGCAGTTTGAGGTTTCATCAATTAACCCACCAAATAATGCTAGCTAGAAGATTGTGGTGGACAAACCAGAATTGTTGAGCCAAAGTAGAGCACCTAAACCTTTCAGCCTCAAAGGGGAATTAGCCAAAGTAAAAATTCCCATTCCCCTTTCCGAGTTGTTGAGAAAAGACGCTTACCATTCACAGGTGATTAAAGCACTAACTATTGAACCTGATATAGGCATGAAGGCCTTAACCATTGGATCAACGAATCATTCAGATACTGTAAACCTTACAGATGATCAACCTGAACTCATGTTCGGACCTGAAGTGGATGATCAGACCATCAATGGTGCTGTTGCTCCTTTTTACATCAGCCTTAATATACATGATCTGATTTTTCATAATGCTATGTTAGATTCGGGTGCTTCCCATAATCTGATGCCTAAAGCAGTGATCAAAAAATTGGGACTTGAGGTTACCAGACCTTACAAGGACTTACACTCGTTTGACTCTAGTAAAGTCAGATGTATCAGTTTGATCAAGGATCTGTGTATCACACTGGTTCATATTCCCACAAAAATTATGGTATCGTGATCTGTGTATCAAAGATCATGAAACCAACCAACACTTTGTGCAAGCATTGCCAACAAGGAAAGAAAACAAAGACCAGGTTCAAATCAAAGGAATATTCAACAACAAAACCATTAGAAATTGTGCATACTGATCTAGTTGGACCAACTACAACAAAATGATTAAAAGGTGAGACATACTTTATATTATTAGTTGATGATTATATTAGCTATCTCCCTGGATGGGGGGTCTGGGGGCAAGCGGGCCCCCAGCGGGGGTTCGGGGGCAAATCCCCTAAAGCAAAAATTGCCTTGTAAAAGTATATTGTAATTTCATTGTAAATCTGGATCGTTCATTATAAGGTTGCAGATCTAGTGATAGAGATTATGTTAGGGTTTTTTTCCCTAGAAGTCAACCCTCTTTTATGAGGGAAATGTATTGCGGCTATGTAGGTTGGCAAGTATTGTATTCTAAGAGAGGAGATTGTGAAAGAAAGAAGAGGAAGTTACAACGGGTTTTGATGTAGGTTGTATCCCTTCATTTTGCTGGATAATAATAAAGAAAGGACATGACAATTTCTCTAGTGGACGTAGGCCACACTGGGTGAACCACGCAAATCTATATCTCTCTTGTATTGTGTGTCTTCTATGTTTTGTTTCTACATTTGTTTTATTTTATTGCTCCACGGTACTGTTTTTCTAACAACTGGTATTAGAGCGTAAGGTAACTCGCAGGAAAAGAGGGTTCCTGGTTCAAGTGGGAGCAATAACAGAAGATGGAAAGTTTAGGGTCGAGAAATTTAACAGCCAAAACTGCCAGTTATAGAAGATGCATATGGAAGACTATTTATATCAAAAGGATCTATTCCTACCATTGAGTGGAGTAGCAAAGAAGACAGTGGCCATGAAGGATGAAGAATGGGAGATTCTTGACAGAAAGGCTCTAGGAACGATATAGCTGAGCCTGGCAGCATCGGTGGCTTTCAATATTTCAAAAGAAAAGACAATGAAGGGTTTGATGGATGCGTTGGCCAAATTGTATGAAAAACCCTCGGCGTCAAATAAGGTATTTCTAATGAAGAGATTATTTAATATGAAGATGTCAGAAGGTGGGTCTGTTGTAGATCATTTAAATGAATTTAATACGGTTACTAATCAACTAAGTTCTATAAAAGTGGACTTTGATGATCAGGTTAGGGATCTTCTAATCTTGTGCTCATTGCCAAAAAGCTGGAATGGTTTGGTCATGGCTGTAAGTAACTCTGTCTCTGGTTCAAATACTTTAAAATTTGATGATGTTGTTGGTGTTATCCTTAGTGAGGAAATGCGATGAAAAATCATAGGTGAGACATCAGGAAATGCGTTGAACATGGAGAACAGGGGAAGACAAAAGGATAGAGGAAAGGGCTCAGGAAACTGCAAAAATTCTAGGAAGGACAGATCCAAATCCAGACTTGGAAATATAGAGTGCTGGAATTGTGTGAAGAAAGGACATCTGAAGAAAGACTGCAGAGCTCCAAAGAAACAAAGAGATGGACAGTAGGAGAGAAATCAGGAAGCAAATGTAACAGGTGATGTGTTACAAGATGCTTTGATTCTTTCTGTAGATAATATTTCTGAGTCTT
>ML841621.1:0-25358 GCA_009831015.1 Picea engelmannii | reverse complement strand
AGGGTAACTCTTGATTGGATGTGATACTCTATATTTGTACTCTTGAAATCAAAACTAGATGGTGCTTGATCACATGCAAAGCGATCTACCCATACCTTATTTACTTCAGAGAATTTCCCTTTGTGAAATGTTTTCTTCCAATACATAGCCTATAATATTCTTCCAATACATGCCCCCTTTCTTCAAAAATAATATATTATTTTTTTGCTCAAAAAAAAAATAAAATATATATATATATATATATATATATATATATATATATATATATTTTAAATAAATCATTTTCGTCGCAATTTTGACGCACTATAGAAATCCTGTGACAATTTTTCTATACAAACCACGAAAATGTTTGTCTCAATTGCGACGAACCATAGAAATCCTGCGATGATTTTTCTATACAAACCATGAAAGTGTTCCTCTCAATTGCAACAAACCACAAAAATCCTGCGATGATTTTTCTATACAAACCACGAAAGTGTTCGTCTCACTTGCGACGAACCATAGAAATCTTATGATGATTTTTCTATACAAACCACGAAAGTGTTTGTCTTAATTCCAATTAACCATAGAAATCCTGCGACAATTTTGCTATACAAACCACATAAATTGTATAGCGATTTCATTTCTATATACCCTGTTTTCGTCGCAATCGCGATGAACCCTTCGAAAGATGATTTGTCACAATTTTTTCACTTACTTTTCTTATATTTTCGAGTGTGCGATGATTTCCCTACTGTGTCTCTCTTTCGACGAATTCTTTACTTAGTTGTATTGGCGATGATATTTCTTTTTTTTGTCGCAATTGTGACAATGTCTATACTATCGTCACTCTTGTGATGTTAATCAAGGTTCGTCACATGTGCCATGTTACATGAAATGGCGTTTGGGAGACTCAAGGTTCGTCGTAATATCCATGACATAACTTCGCAAGAGCATTGAAATAGCCATCGCAAAATGACCCAAATTTGCTAGTGCATGAATACTATTGGCACATTGGTCAAACCAAAAGGTACTACAATGAGCTCATAATTTCTAAACCAAGTTCGAAAGGAACTTTTAGGAATATCTCCTTCCTTAATCATTAACTGGTGATACCCTCATCATAGATTAGTTTTTGAGAAAACTATTGGTCCTTTCAATTGATCAAATAGGTCATCTATCTGTGGAATTGGGTACATATTTTTCACTGTAGCACGGTTCAAGTCCCTGTAATCTATACATAGTCGTAAGGAACCATCCTTCTTCTTGCAAAAAAATTACTGGTGCACCCCAAGGTGATACACTATCCCTTATTATCCCTAAGTCAAGTAGTTCCTTCAACTGCATCTGCAACTCACAAAGTTTGGGTGCCATCATCCTATACGGTGTCTTGGAAATTGTCTCAACACCAAGTTTTAGGTCAATGGTAAAATCAAGCTCCCTCTCAGGAGGTAACCCTGGAAACACTTTTGGAAAAAAATCCTTAAACTCTGAAAATACTAGATACTGATCCATGGAGGGTCATTTCCCTTCATTGACTGCTTCCACTACATATAATCGAAAACCTTACCTCATGCAACATTTAACCTTCATGGTTGAGATAAATCATAGAGACACCTTCCTTTGTACATCGTGGATCTCTACTGACCGACCTTCATTGTCAACATAAAACACCCTTTTCACAAAAAAATCTACCATAGCTGGATGGGCTTCTAACAAGTCCATTCCAATGATTAGGTCATACGTACCTAGAGTAGTGACATACACCTTCAACCTAGTAGTACACACTCCTAGGTCTATTATAAAATTATCGACGTTAGGTCCTACCACTTGTTTTCCCCCCAAAGCCATCTCGACTTGTTTAAAGTCATCGTGCTCGTAGTCTTCCAAACCACACTTTTCTAATGCACAAGGTGAAATGAAACTATTTGTATCACCAGAATCAAATAGCGTCTTAACATTGACATGATTTAGCGTACCTGATGACTCCACCACAGTGGATTTATGCTCTTCTTGGTGGTTATCAACTGATGCATAATTTTGGGTGTTACTACTTGCTCTTCCCATTGAGGAATTTCCTTCTCTATGAACAAAGCATACTTGTGACTTTGGACAATCACATTGGTAGTGAGGTCCTTAACACCCCCAACAAGTAACACCTGATGGAACCTGCACACTTCTGTGTGATGGTCTCTAAAATGAGTTCCTTCCCCTGGAACCCCTGCCCCTACTAATTGTTCCTCGAGAAGGTCATGGAATTTCTTGTGTCACGGTTGACGATGAGTGGGATGCTACACTTGCTACCATTGAAATACCTATTATAACTATTATAGGTGTGACTCAATTTACATAAGGAGGTGTCTTAGAGTTTTCTCCCTTGGAGAAAGTCCTAGGGGCATTCCCCATGAAACCAGGATGTTATGGAATGGTTTACCTCATACCTTCATTTAAGCTCATATGATCCTCCATGAAACGAGAATTTTCAACTTATTTAGCTACTGACGTGGTTTCCACATCCGTACCATGGCCCTTATATTAGGTCTTAACCCGTACACAATTTTTTTTTCTTTTCATTGATTGGTATCCATGTACAAGACATATTTTACAAACTTCATGAACCTAATATTGTACTCTTCCATGGTCCTATTTCCCTTAACTAGAGCATGAAATTCTCCTACCTGTTTTTCCTCTTAGTACATAAGAAAATGTTTTCTCTTGAACCTTTCCTCAAAAATATCCCATGAGATAGTGTCTGGGGTAAGGTGTAACTGCCTCTCCAGATTACCACACCAGTTCAAGGCAATGTCCCTCAACTGAAATATCTCTATATTCACCTTTGATGTGGAAGCATAGTCCCTTAATACAAAACATCGCATCATTCCTTCCAATCATGCCTCTGCACGTTCACTTGCACGACCCCCAACAAAATCTCGGAGTTTGATATTTTGTATTTCTCTGGTGATGTCACCTGGTGGAGACCCTCCCTTTTAGTCCCTCAACACTTTATGGTTACCCACTCAAGATGGTGGGGGTTCCACTTTGAAATTTGTTGATTGGCGTCCCTTTAATGTCTCATTAATAGCCTCTAAGGAGTGCACAATGAGAGATAATTCAGGCGATGGTGATGGTAGCACCAACGTTGGTGGTCCTTGCGATGATGCCCCTCTGCCTTGATTTCCCCTAGTCCTAACCATGTTGAATAAATGAATTTACATCAAACCAAATTCTTATCAGGGAAGATTTTAAGTCATTCCACATCTGCTTAAACCTATACTTTCAAACATAGGGTTAGGGATACTCTCTTTATACTTTTCCGAAAATAAACATTACTCTCATAAGGAAAGTCACTTAGGTTAGGGTTAAAGAATCTAAGCTCGGTGTCTTAGAAGGTATCTTATTGTCTCTCTTATCTTTCTAGATATGCTAGAACTATGGTGTACTCACCAATTACTCTAATTGACTTCTTTAATCAAGTGTCTAACTCTTCCCTATTATACTTTATACCCTTGTATAGATCATTTCTTATTGTAATTAGTCTCTTATAATTAGTCATAAACCCTATCCAAATCTCATTGATTAACCATGCATTAACATTAGAAAACAATTCCAATCTAACCCTTACATTAGTTAGCATTACTCTAATTAACCAACATAGTTATTTAACATTTAAGTTATCTAAATAAATATGTTGATTATTCAAGGATATATATGTATGTTTAAACTTAAAATAAAGAGTTGTTTAAACTTAAAATAAAGAGTTCAAGGATTAGTGTATAAATTATATTTGACAAGATCTTACATAACCCTATATAATAGGTAAATTACATAACATATTACCTATATACATATTTACATTTGGTAGAATTTCATTCAAAAATTACCTATATATATTTACCTAGATATATATTTACATTACCTATATTATATATATATTTACATTTGATAGGAGACTATGGAAACTTACGAACCATAAAAAATTCAACCCTTAAGAAATTGATGAATAAATAATAATTTAATTGCATAAAACTAAATACAAAATACAATTACAATAATAACAAATCAAAATAATAATTTAATTTTTAAAAATAAAAATAATAATAAAATAAAATAAAAATCGAATAAGGGTAGTCATTGTGGGTCCTCGCATGAGGCCCACATTCCTCCCTCCCCATGCCTAAAATAAAGGAAAACCCTTTGCTCAAACCCTCCCCCCCCCCTCATGCTCACATTTCATTTCACTTTGTCTTGGCCTTTCTCTCCCTCTCAGCACAATCAAGGGTTCAAGGGTGTGGCCTTGGCCCCATGGTAGACCTCCCAAAGGGCACAACTATGGACTCCATGCCAACCTATCGATATTCTGGTTGAGTGCAGTCAGAGACTATGATAATCGAGTCATAAGCCCTATATTTAGCATAGGCCCTTGTGGGCTCCTCCTTGGCACTTGGTCTCGGGCTCTAGCCTGACTTGCTTGGTTGTGGTCATGGGTTTGAGAAACTGGGATGGAATTTTTAATTAGGGACGATAAATCTGGTTCATAGTGCAATGTGGTCTCCCCTTGTGGGATTCCTTCATGAGCTCTCCTCCTCTTGGCTCATGGTTTGGCGTTAGGAGGGGCTGGTACTGGTGTATGGTTTCTTTCCCATTGTGGGATACCTCCTTAGAGCCTTGTGTATAAAAAATCATTGCTTGATGGTGTGTAATCTAGGCATGGAATCTCTCCCTCATGGCTTGGAACTAGATGTTGGTTGAGACTTGTGCTAGTGGACGCGCATTCCCCTTATGGCTTGGGTGCTTGGGTTTTTTGGCCTCTCTTACTCGGCCATGGGATTTATCCTTGGCACCTGGTTCTTGGTCTTTAATCACTGTTGATTTTTTGGTGGACATGTAGTCCCCTCGTGGATTGGGTGCTTGGTCTTTGGGATCTCTTACTCGGCCATCAGATTTCTCCTTGGTGCCTAGTGCTTAGTCTTTGAGCACTGTTGATTGATTGGTGGACATGCAGTGCCCTCGTGGCTTGGGTTCTTGGTCTTTGGGCTCTCTTACTCGACCGTGGGATTTCTCCTTGGCACCTAGTGCTTGGTATTTGAGCACTTTTGATTGATTGGTGGACATGCAGTGCCCTCATGGCTTGGGTGCTTGGTATTGGCGCGTAGAGCATGCATGGTGCCGCTTGTGGGCTCTTTCCTTGATTTGGTGCTTGGTCCCAACCCAGGCACTGGATTCTATGTTGTGAATTTGTTTTGTCTTAGCTTATGGACTTTGATGAGTAATTTGAATACGTGATTCCTAATGCACATATAGTCCACCTGTGGACTCTCCCTTGATTTTGAATGAGTGGGTGCTTCCTTGAATGCTTGGTATGAGTGCTCGATGCTTGTGGTGTTTTTTGGCACATGGGAAAACCCATGGTTCAACTCTAACAGCGCACCAACAATCCCTAACTACTGGCCCTTTCGGAAACACCTGCAAAGTAGATGCAATCTCACCTGATGTAGCAATAGGGGGTTGTAGGACACAAGTGTCTACAACCAAAGGAAATGCAAGTGAATCCAAAAGAAAAACACACAACGATCTAGTTATCCTTTACCAAGCTTAAACCTACTTCACCAGTTATATCTCAGATCTAATACAATAATAAAATAACAACATAACATAAAGAAAATAACACAACATCAACCACAGAGAACAACAAGATATGTGTGGTTCACCCTCTCCCTAGGGCTACATCCAAAAAATTGTGTTAATTGATATATTATGTCAAAATTTACAGTTCTATCTACACACTTAGCTTGTAGATTTCTTCCTCTCCTTTTCTTTTTCTCTCCCCCCCTATGCACCTAGCTATAGGGTCGATCTTCACACCCAACTGAAGATATTACAATCCAAGACATGCTCACACACCAACAATCAACAATACTCACTCTCCATACCATAATGACCAACAATCAACAACAACGAACAATGAAGACAAACCCCTCTTCCCTCATATAGGTCCTTATTTGTACATTACAATCACTCTCAGACGACCTTAGATCAAAGTCTAAGTGTCAAAACCCTAATTTTCAAAACCCTATATGTCTAAAACCCTAGGTCCACTTGACCCACGTTTTCAGGGCTTCGTCAGCCTATCTTTCCTTCTTTCCCGCAAGGTGCTCCAAAGAACTTGTTTATGACTTTCTCTTCTTGTTGAGTTGTCCACAATCCTTCTTTCTTGATGATCTATCTTTCTTGATCTTCTCATTCAATGACTCATTTTCCCTTACTTTTCTCCTTCTTTTCCACTCCTTTGGAAACTTCAACCCATTCTCATCTTTTGTGCAGTTCGTACTTCATCTTTTCTCTTCCTTTTTCTTTGATTTCTTCCTTAATCCATAACCAAGGCCCAAAAGACCCCCAACACTCACATGTGACTTGTCTTGAGGCACTGTTGGCACAGGGGTAGACCCAGGGTTTAGCTCTAAGAGAACACCAACAAGCCCTAACTACTGGCCCTTTCAGCAACACCTGCAAAGTAGATGCAGTCTCACTCGAGGCTGCTATGGGGGGGTTTCAAGACAGAGATGTATACAACCAAGGGGAATATCTTGTGGATCTAATACTAGAACAATACAACATGCATATATCGCTTATCATCTTAGATATACTCCACACAAATATCTATCAAATCTAACAGAGTAATGTAATAGCAGTATATCAATGACTAAGAACAAAACACCAATCACATATACGACACAAGATATATGTGGTTCACCCTCTCTCTAGGGCTACATCCACAGAACTTTTCTTTATAATATATTAAGATAAAGCATACAGTTCTTGTCTACGCTCTTAGCTAGTAGATCTTCTCTCTTTTCCTCTTTGTCTCTCCCTTCCCTATGCACCTAGTTGTAGGGTTTATCTCTGCACCCAGCTGAAGATCTTACAATACAGAAGGCTATCATACTCAACACTTCTTTCTCACACAATATCACTCACTCGATCGCACAATGACAAAGACAACAAAAATAATCATAACACCAACACCAACCCAATATAGGTCCTGTAGACCTCTATTTATACATTACAATCACTCACTGACATCCTTAGGTCGAAGCCTAGGTGTCAAAAACCCTAGATACCAAAACCCTAGGTGTCTAATAGGTCAACTTGACCCGCTTTTTCAGGGCTTCTCTAGCCTCTCTTTCCTTCCTTCTCGGGCGGTGCTCCAAAGCATCCAACGATGGCTTTTTCCACTTGATGAGTTGTCCACAACCCTTCTCCCTTGTTGATATGTCATCCTCGATCTCCTCATCCAACGACTTGCTTCCTCTTACTTCACTTCATCTTTTCTTCTCTTTTGCTCACTTCGACCCAGTAACAATCACTATGTCTTCCACGCAGTTCACATTTTTCCTTTTCTTCCTTGATATTCGCTAACTTTAATAACCAAGGGCCAACAGGCCCCCAACACTCACCTGTGACTCATCCCAAGGCACTTTAGATCTGATATTTCTATTTTACTTTGACTTTAGACTGTGTAGTGCATCCTTTTCTTTCTGCTCTGTGCCTCCTCTCCTTCCCTCTACAACCTGTCTTTTCACTATCTAGTACCCAGTTTCAACTGCACCTGGTACCTATACCCTTTTCCTCATGCATTTAATGAGAGTTGTGAGACAGCTGGTTTTCATAATACAACTTCAGTTGGCTCTTCTTCACCAAACCTTCCTTCCATTCTCCATTCAAAGTCTTGAACTGTGCATCTCCTCCTTCTGTAACATAGGCAACCTCATATGGCTCGAGCCAATGCGTTCAGAACTTTCTTGGATTCTTCATGAATTTATTGTCATATACCAATACTAGATGACCTTGCTTTAATTCCTTCTTCTTAATGTGTCTGTCATGGTAGGCCTTCTCTCTTTCTTTCTGTACCTACTGATGGAATCTTGCAATAAATATGTCTTCTTCTAGTTCGACCAACTATGCAAGCCTCTCTCAAACAACGCCAGTGTCATCCATTTTTGCAAAGGCAACAATTCTTAAGGTTGGTACCAAATATTCCATTAGGACAATGGCTTCGAGACCATATACCAACTTAAAAGGGGTATGCATTGTTAGGTTTATGCAAGTGGTTCTATAGGCCCACAGTACCATTGGTACTGTTAAATCCCAGTCATCCCTATTCACACTGCAAATCTTTGTCAGCGTTGTCTCCAAGATCTTGTTGAATGCTTCCACTGTCCCATTTGCTTATGGATGGTAAGGCATACTCTTTTGATGGTGGACTGAAAATTCCTCAATCAAGGATTCAACTGTTTTATTTATGAAATGTGTACCTTGATCACTCATAAGGATATTTGGGCATCCAAACCTGGTTATGATGTCATCAAATATGCAGTGCACAGCTATAGTTTCACTACAATCCTTAATTTCTCTTGCCTCAGCCCATCTGGTCAAATATTTTGTCACAGTAATGATGTACCTTGCTCCTGTCTGCTTGCCTAGTGGGTTTATAGGTCCCACAAAGTCAATGGCCCATTTATCAAATTCTTGTAGGGTTAGTTGTGGTGCTAAGGGAATTTCATCTCTTTTGGACAGTTTCCCAACTCTTTGGCATACATTGCAAGCTCTGTAATAGTCTTTAGCATCTGTGTGTAAGGTAGGCCACCAAAGGCTAGCTCTAAGAACCTTCTGTGCAATGTCTTTCCCTACGTAGTGTCCTCCTGTAATGCCTTCACAAGCTTCTGCAAGGATCAATGGTCACTCCTCCTCCATAACACACCTTCTCAATATCTCATTAGGTCCCATTTTGTATAGTTGTCCAGCTATAAGTGAAAAATCTATAGCGCGTACTACTAGTTGTTTCTTCTGGGGAATTGTATACTCACTAGGTTCCATTCTTGTTGATAGGAATCGAACTATATCTGTGAAGTGGTCATCGATCTTTCTAATGGCCAATAAATTTGCATCTGACAGTGCATCCTCCAAACTAGTCGGATGTTCACCATGTTCCAACCTTGACAAGTGGTCGAGACCTTTGTTCATTCTTCCTGGCTTAACTACGATCTCAAACTCATATTACTGAAATAGAAGAAGCCATCTGCATATTCCCCCCCCCCCAACACTAGCTTGTTGACTACGTATTTCAGCGCGGAGTGATCAGTAAACATTTTAAAGTGTCTTCCCAACAAGTAGTGGAGAAATTTCTGCAGCGCATACACCGTGGCTAATCCTTCTCTTTCATTGGTGGTGTAATTAATATCAGTTGTGGATAGTTTCCTTCTAGCAAGAGATAATGGATGGTCAATATATCCTTCCCTAGGGTGTGCTAACATTTCTCCTAGAGAAATAGAAGACGCATCGACATGCACATGAAACTCCTTGCTCCAATCGAGGAAAACCAGAATAGGCGCAGTAACCATTTTCTATTTCAGTGTGTCGAAGCTCTACTGGCACTACCCTATCCAGTGAAATTGACAGTCTTTCTTCAAAAGATTCTCCATGGGTGCTGTAATCTGGGCATATCCTTTAATGAACTTCCTATAATATCTAGTAAGTCCTAGTGCAATGCACAACTATTTAACTGAAGTAGGAGGGGGTAGATCAACTATAATGGAAATTTTAGATGGATCGACCAACAATCCCTTATTTCATACAATATGACCTAATAGAACTCCAAATGGTGAGAAAATATGCACGTCTTCAGATTCAAGGCAATTTGACACTACCTGCATTTGTCCAACATTAGCCTTAGACATTCAATATGATTTTTCAATAACCTAAAAACAATTGAATCATCAAAATATGATTCTATAAATTTATGCAGAAACTCCTTGAATGCTTTGACCACCTCCCTGGAAAACATGGTTGGGGAATTCTTCAATCCAAATGGCATCACTGTATACTGGTAGGATCCCCATTCTGTTGCAAATGTGGTGTTATGGTGATCTTCCTTGGCAATCTGGATCTGATGGTATCCTGAAAATCCATCTGTAAAAGAATATACCTCCTGGCCTCCCACATTATCTAACACTTTGTAGTGAATGGTGTAGGGAAGGGGTCATGAAAACAGTCATCATTCAACTTCCTTAGATCTACACAGATCCTGATCTCTCCTGTCTTCTTGTCTTGTGCCACCATAGGGCTAATCCACTCTAATTCTTCGACAAGTTCTATAATACCTGCTTCCAGCATTCTGTCGAGTTCAATATTCACTTTCTCCTTATATTTAGGGTTCAATCTATATGGTCTCTGCTTGAATGGTCTTACATATGGTTTCAGAGGGATCCTCATCTCTCCCATAGGCCCTTTAATTCCCTTCATATCAGTGAACTTGGTCAGAAACAAGTCCCGATATTCATGCAGTAACTCTGTTATCTTGTCAATAGTAGCAGCATACCAATATTCTCCAACATTTTCAAGATTCAGTGTCTACTCTATTCCAATGTTGAACTTCTTAATCTTGATTGGTTGTCCAATGAATGGTAGCTCAACTCCTGGTCCTTCCACATCTCTCTAGCCTTCTGTTTCTATGATGTTCACCTTCCTTGGATCATCGTATTCATCAGCGTTGATGTTGTAATAGCCTTGTAGTTTCTAGAGAGGCGCAGTCCATTTGTCCTCTTCTTGTTCTAAAGGGAGGTTAGAGTCCTCCTCAAATACTTTCTATCTTAGGATCTGCAATGCTTGATCTACTGAAGGATATTGAATGTCAAATAAGAAGGTGGTTACAAAGTTATGATTCATACCTTCCCAATCTATAGTGATGAGGCCCAACTCCGCTTGAAGGTACCAGTTGATAGGGATAGTGTCCAA
This sequence comes from Picea engelmannii, assembly GCA_009831015.1. Taxonomy (NCBI): domain Eukaryota; kingdom Viridiplantae; phylum Streptophyta; class Pinopsida; order Pinales; family Pinaceae; genus Picea; species Picea engelmannii. The sequence continues at coordinate 14,588 of ML841621.1, read as the reverse complement.
TGTGTTTATGAATTTGTGCACCCACTACTCTTGAGGAATGGTTCTCTATGCTTCCTCGAAACTTGACACATGGTCCCCATCAGGGTATGACATTTCACCCATTTTGTAATGTTGTTTTTCTGTGTCCCCCACCATCTTACTAGTGTTTCTTTCAAGGTCTCATCTATTGTCAACAATCTCTGTTGTGTTGGTACACTTTCTTCGAATTCCGACATGAAGGTTTCTAAAGGATTCATACCATCAAAGGTGGGAAAGTTACTTACTGTATGTTGATCCAACAAACATCTCTGGTTAATATATCACATCTCCTTGTAGATACTTCATACATTTTGTTTTTCTAGTTCTCCAGTGCTTCTTCTAAATAGGATGAACATGCATTGTCACTTCGCCATCTTAGGTTTCCATAGGTCATAGGATTAATGTAATTGTGGTGTTTGGATGTTAATTTGTATATGTTTTCCAGTTCATATGCATGGTCTTATTCTTTGATAGGTTCCATGTATCAATGAACTTCATCTGGATCTAAAGGTGCAATGACCCTAAGGCCATCTCTTTCAAATGTCATACGTCTTTTCTTTAAATCAACCACATTGGAATTATTGAAAGCCTAATCAATTCCTAATAGCACAGGGTAAGGGAATTTGTCATCAACTATCTCAATTACCTAAAAATTTGCAAACGTTCTTACTCCATCAATGTCCACAGGGACATGTTCCAATCTGCCAAAGGGGCTTACTACCTGTTGATTATCCATTCTAAGCCTGATAGGGGAATAGATCAACTTTGGTTTTCCCATCAGTTCCCAGGTTTTCTTCGTCATGACATTAACCTCCGACCCTAAGTCGAGGATGACATAGTCTATATCATATTCTCCTATCTGAGCATTCAAGTGTAGTTCCTTATTTGTCCTTCTCTTCTTGGATAATTGATGTACTTATTTATTCAGTAAAGGATCTATCCTTCCTATCTCATACTGTCTGATTAAATTTTGTAGCTCTTGTACAACACTCTCATCCTGAATAAACTTAATACAAGTATATAAAAATTCCATGAGCTTGCTTACCTCTTTTCCTTCTTTTGGTGAAGTAGACTGATCAAATTCTAGAGGCATTCCATATTCTCTTACTTTTGTTCGTGTCTTTGATGAATATCCTTGGTCTACTTTGAACTCTTTTCTTTCCTCCTTAAATATTTATCTTTATTTCTTTGCATCAAAATTTTGGGTCTTCTCTATAGATTTCCTAACTCCTGAGTCTTCTGTAGTATTTCCTTGGGTTAGTGTTGGCACAGGGGCAGACCCAGGGTTCAAAACTCAAGAGATCACCAACAAAACCCTAAATATCGGCCCTTTCGGCAACACCTACGAAGTAGATGAAGTCTCACCCGAGGTAGAGGCAGCGGTGGTTGCAAGACTCAGGTGTCTGTAACCTTAGCTGGGACACAGATTTGTGATTCTATATTTACAGGGCACTTAGCATAGATCAATCATCAATATTTAACCCTTATTATACTTCACACACAGCACAAAGCTTCGCGGTGAATACTCAGATGTATAGTATTTCATCACTTAACCATAGTAACCCAGATCAGATCTCATAGTTTAGCACTAAGCATTCTCATACATGTCAGATCCCACTATTGACATACATCTAGGAAGCACAAAGCATTAATAGATATATATAAATATATCAAGGCACTTAGCAGAAGAGGAAGTAAACACATCAAGCCGAAGCACAAAGCATTACACATAGATTTATGTGGTTCACCCCCACCCTGGGGCTACATCCACCAACTCCTCATCTTTATTAGTGTCTTCAATCGGTTACAACACAAAGACACTCAAAACCCTTACTTTGCATAGGAGAAAATATCTATGCAACTCACTAGATCCTTCTCCCTTGCACTTTAGCACAAAGACTTTTACAAACTCTTACAACAGGCACTTAATTCTGCAAGCCTCTTACAATCATGCACAGAGCATTTACAATCCATATCCGATCACATAGATCTAACTACTATCACTAAGCCATCGACCATCCTTACATTGCCTAAGTATCTATTTATACATTACAAAAGTGGGCCTAAGTGTGGGTAAACCCATGGGTCGACATCCCTTTCCCATTACATTAACCCAAAACCCTAAAAGGGATTCAAACGTGGACCGGGATCCCATGATCTTTGCTTCACTTGGCGCTCCTTCTTTGACTAGCTATCGAAGTCCCAAAATAGGTCAAAATGACCAAGGTTATCCCAAAACTTGGTCAAGGGCCAACAGGCCCCCAAAACTCACCTGTGACTCATCCCGAGTCACTCTAGTCTGTGCAATTATGATTCAAAAGCCTTGAGCTTGGCTCAAGATGCTTTGACTTAATGCTTTGTTGTGGCCTCCTACTGGGTGAATTCCAGGATCACTGTGTCATTTACTGGTCCTTCCAGGTTCTATTCTGTAGTTATGACGACTTGCTCAAGCTCTGCTCCCTATTTTTTGATCTCGGAAAATAACATGCATGCCTTGTCTTGCACCGGTTGGATTTGTTGAGTGACTTCCATCACTTTTCTCTGGATCATATGTATCTTCTACTGAGCTATGCATTGTTCATGAGATATTTTCATTGTATCCACTATAGACAGGGCCTTCAACAACACCTGTAATGTATCTGCATGTTTCTTTGCTTCCTGAAGCTATGACTCCAGTGCCTGTAACTCCAGATTCTCTATAAGGATATCATAAGTCTGGGTTCTCTAGTTACTGAGCTGCTTTCACTCTAAGGTAAGAGATTTCAATCGATCGACTGGACTTTGAGCATTTGCTTCTCGCTGGTCTCTTATCTCTTGAGGGGTCTCAGGCACAGTGCAGAGTTCTATATCAGAAATGTGTTATTGAAGCTTCTGTATAACTTCTTCAAGCTATATGACCTGCTATGGAACTCTCTCTTTAGCCTTTACTTCGATAATAGTCACAGAGAAAAGTTCTTTGTTGACTAGTTCCTTGACTTCAAGCTACTCTACGAGCAATTGTTCCTTGCTTTGTTGTAGCTCTGCTTTATCTTTGTTCCACTGTACATGAAGAGAAATTTTTTCTCGTTTGGCAGCACTGTGTTGCTTAACAAGTACTCTCTGTACCTGTGTCAAAGCCTGGGTGGCTTGTGCTATGTCTTCTTGGGTTTGTCGAAGGCAATCTTCAACCATATCAACAATCCGGTGAAGTTGAGCTCGCTCATCTCTTGGTTCTACTGTCCCTACTATCAAAGGTGTAGTGGGGACTGTGCGGCTAGACTGGAGTGCCTGCTTCACTCCTTGGAGTTCAATCTCTATACGGTTATAAATATGCTCCTACTTCGCCTCCTTCTTCTCTAATATCTCCTTTGAAGCATCAATTACCATTGCAACGATGAAATCATAGTCATCCAACGTGAGGGTAGTTCGCATCTTTGTTACAGGGGTTATAGGTTTCTTTCAGGAGGAATATTTCAGAGGTGAGACCTTCCTTTTCTTCAATGACTCTTCTTCATCCCTAGGCGATGCTACTTCACCTTTTTGTTGTTCAATTTATATGCCTTCTATCTCTTCGTCATCACCTCCTTCGTCTAGTGTGATAGAGGAAGTCCTTACAAATGCACTGTCTACTTCATGAACCTCTTCAGGATTCTTTGTTTTTCTTGGTCCCGGTGTATCCAGTACAGTCTCTGGGCTATCAATATCGGATAGCTTTGCAAGGTTTTCTAGAATGAGAAGTTCTGTTGACTAATCCTTGATGATCTCTTCGATGTCTTCCTCAGTCAACTTGTAATAAGACTGCAATTGTTGCTTGTGTTCATCAGCTCGTGCTATTATATAAATTAAGTGGAGATCCGCATTAAACTTCATTAAGGGTATGAATCTATGGAGCATGTTCACAGTAATGCGAGGTATATACTGGATGGTGGTCTTCAACTGGTTTTAGTATACATGGAAGATGACATTCGACTTCCATTGCTTTCTCATATCGATCGAGTACCACAGGGTACTGAACCTCACAGCCAAAGGTTCAAATGGCTTGGTCTCTAGGAAAGTGGCACCCTCCGACATATCCCATGCTATGAATGTGATCAGTATGAGAAGGCAATTGAAATGGAATGCATACCCTTAGTCTTGCACTTCCCTGTAATCTAGTTCAAGATGATTCACCAAGTACTTTACACAATTAATTTGAAGTCCTTCTGTGCACTTCCATGTGAGATCAACTATGAATCCAGTCACTGGGTGGGCCGGTTCTTGCAAACTATCTTGACTGCAATCAACTGACAGGAAAGGTGCACTGCACCACTCTGAATAGAGGCTACCTTATAGCCTCACATGCCCTTCTCGACATCGCCATAGGTTTCTTTGATCTTCCCTACTACCACTCTGTTTGTGGTCTTTCCAGGATAAAACTCCTATGGGCCAAGGCCTTGCATGTTTAGTCCCATGATCCGATTGATCAAGGTTGGATCCACTTTGACATGACGATTCAACCACAAGTAGCCTTCATGATAACAATATAGAAGCAACTTTACACATGCATTCCCCTCCTAGTGCCTACCAAAGTGCAGGATCTTCATGACATTCAACAATGTTGACTGCGCGAGGTTCTGGGTCCAAGACTGTGGGACGATCTTCGAGTTATTTCCCTTCATATTAGTTAGATACTTGTGCAGGGTGAGAATACTGTAGAATTTCCTATCGTTGAGGTTGAAGTCTCTAAAATTCAATGCTGCGAGCTTGTCCTGATTGGCAAAAACTATGCGCACCCCTTTCGGTAGGTACGCAGTGACCATATCATACTCTAATTCTTGGGGCACACTGTCACGGTTTATTTCACCACGCAAAGGGGGTAGGTAAGAAGGAAAAAATCTTGGAATCAGTTTAACATTCGCAAGATCATCCTTATGCTTTATTCGATTCTCATTGACTTGGCGGGACGATCCGACTCGAGCATTGGATGGAGAAGCTGCTACTCCTCTTGTCAATGATGCTTGGACTCTGGTGGACATTCCTCTTTCCGACATGAATCTATCAGTCATTAAATCAAGGAGGACCTCTGTGACGAATTCTTCAACTGCGATGAGCTCATCGGACATACACGCTCGGGAAAAATAATGGGGGTCATGATGATCTCAGATACTACACTAGGATGAACGATCAAATCATAATGACCACTGTATACAATTACTAGTTCTACGGGCTTCGAATTCTCAGTTGGAAAAAGTGTTCTTCGCGCATGGCCCGACAAGATAAATAAGAAATTTGGCAACAGTCTGATTGCAACAGGTATGAAGCTTCCATTAACATTGATATGCCTATTATGGTGAGATCCAACGGTCTGGTGGAAATCCTTTAATTCTTTTCTATCCGTTCAGGGCAGAATTCGAATGAGTATATCAGTCCAATGACTATATTGCTTCTCCAGGACGAAGTTCCATAGGTCGTTGTTCTGATATCCCAGTGAAGCTCCCATTCTGCAAGTTTTATTTCTGCAATGTTCCATCTAGAATCTCTTGTAAATTTTCAATATCTTCCCTCTTCTTACTTAACTTTCTAGCCTTCTTCCCAACAATCTTCAACTCAGTCTGTCTTTTTCCGTTCTAATTCCTATCTTCTTTTAGCATAGTCACTGTGCGTTGTTGAGATTCTCTCTGGGGTAATAATTATTCTTTCTATGGGGGAGGTGCTTCAGTCTTCTGCGAGCCTTCTAACATTCTTTCAGCTTTGACATTGGTGTCTCTAGTGTCAAGGAACTTCGATCTGTTCTTTTGTTCTTCAATCAACTGTGCAATCTTCTTGGTCATAAAATATTTTAATTCTTGCTTCTTTTGTTCCAAAACCTCCACTTCTTCCTTCTGTCTAGCTTGATCTCTGTCAATCCAATGTTTTCCAAGTAACATAGTAAACGGGGCATGTCCTCAATAAATTTAATAATCTCAAAATTTTCTTCATTCGAAGTTCCATTAACATTCGTAGATATCTGAGTGAGCCTTCCACATAGGTTTACCAATTTTCCTCTGAAGAGTCTTATTCCTCGTAGTGAAGAGATCATGGAAGGCTTCCCTATAGCTTCCCAAGTCCTCTCTCTCATGATATTCATCTATGTTTCCTCATCTAGAAAACAATCAATGTCGAAGTCCCCTATACTTACTTCGATGGATTCTTTTTCTTTAAAGATCTCTGATAATCCGACATGTCAGTGTTCATTCAGGGCTTCTTTCATCTGAATTAATACTTTCTCTGATTCTTTCTGAGGTTATGCTATCTCTGGATCTTCCTTAGGGTTAAAATTCATTCCTTTGAGCCTATCAATCATTCTGGGGCAATCCAATACTTCATGATCTAGAGCTTTGCAACAAAGACAACTAGGTCATCCACCAGGGCATTCCTTAGCTAGATGTCCTAGTTTTCTGCAACTGCAACAAAGGGTTAATCCTCTCTTTCTTGTAACCGATCCCCAACCTCTTCTGTACTTCACACCAGGATCATAGGGGCCAATTTGCAACAAATTCTTTCTAGGATCCTGCATCCATTTGTTAGTCCAAACTTTCTTTCTATGCATAGGTATAACATATCTATCATTATACTTATCAAGCTTTCTTTCATCTATTAATGCCCTAGGTTTTAAGCTAGGAAAGAATCTATCAAAAATACCTAGATCCATATTTTAGAAACAAAAATTTCCACTTATCTTACTTCTACAGAGCACAAAGCTTTCAGATCTAGAACTTTCTTACCTTTATCAGAGAAAAGAGCTTACAGATCTGACCTCTTTTGATTAGAAAATTCCACTTTTACCTTTCTTAGAGTACAAAGTGTTCAGATCTTGCTTCTTTTCCTTAGTATCAACCTCTTTTCTTCTAGATTTGACCTATTTTCTTTAGATCTAAGCTTTCTTTCTTCGCACAAAGATTCTTCTTCTCTAGTTCCCAACAATCACAGTTTCAGGTCCCGACAATGAAACCATTTGTTGGCACAGGGGTAGACCTAGGGTTCAACGCTCAAGAGCGCACCAACAAAAACCTAACTACCGGCCCTTTTGGCAACACCTACGAAGCAGATGAAGTCTCACTTGAGGTAGAGGTAGGGGTGGTTGCAAGACTTAGGTGTTTGCAATCTTAGTTGGGACACAGATATGTGATTCTATCTTTATAGGGCACTTATCATAGATCATTCATCAATATTTAACCCTTATTATACTTCGCACACAGCATAGATCTTCGCAGTGAATACTCAGATGTACAATATTTCATCACTTAACCATAGTAACCTAGATCATATCTCATAGTTCAGCACTAAGCATTCTCATACATGTCAGATCCCACTATTGTCATACATCTAGGAAGCATAAAGCATTAATATATATATATATCTAAATATATCAAGGTAGTTAGAAGAAGAGGAAATAAACACATCAAGTTGAATCACAAAGAATTACACACATATTTACGTGGTTCACCCCCACCCTGGGGCTACATACACCAAGTATTCATCTTTATTAGTGTCTTCAATTAGTTACAGCACAAAGCCACTCAAAAGCCTTACTTCGCACTGGAAAGAATATCTACGCAACTCACTAGATCCTTCTCCCTTGCACTTCAACATAAATCCTTTTACAACCTCTTACAATAGGCACTTATCTCTGCAAGCCTCTTACAATCATTCACAAAGCATTTACAATCCACATCCGATCACACAAATCTAACTACTATCACTAAGCCATCGAACATCCTTACATTTCCTAAGTATCTATTTATACATTGCAAAAGTGGGCCTAAGCGCAGGTAAACCATGGGATGACATCCCTTTCCCATTACATTAACCTTAAGCCCTAAAAGGGTCCCAAAAGTGGACCAAGATCCCGTGATCTCTACTTTTCTTGGCGCTCCTTCTTCAACTAGCTGTCGAATTCCCAAAATAGGTCAAAATGACCAAGGTTATCCCAAAACTTGGTCAAGGGCCAATAGTTAGTCTGTATTATCCTATAACAATTCCTCCTCTAGTGATAACAATGACTCTAGGGTCTTCTCCATGAGTTTCAACATATATTAGTTTCACTTGTGGGTTCTGTTGAGGTCCTCATCCTTCCTGAAGCTTAGCTAGCAGGACAGGACAATCCTCTATAATGTGTTCGAAGGAACTACAATAGCTGCAAGCAGTGCAAGGGTTCTGACAGTCCCTTGCTAAGTGTCCTAGTTGTGCATAGTTGTAATAAATGAAATTTCCTTGGCCTCAACCCATACCTCTTCCCCATCCTCATCCTCTAAATCCACCACGACAATTGAATTTTCCTCTCCCAAGGGAGTTATACTATGTAGTGTTTCCTTCTTGTTGTACTTCGGCTTGAATTTTGTATATGTCTCTTGACCTTTCATGCATGAGGTCATAATACCTACAATCCCTATCATCATGCACCATGGACTTACAGAATGTGAAATACAAATTTGTGGGTGTCTGGACATATTTTTGCATGTAATAGCACTCACTAGAGAGACGTCTATTTATGCATACCTCGCACCAGGGTAGGGTGACTTGCTTCAAAGGGATCGGAGCTCCAGAGGCCAAGTATTCATGAAATAGGGGGAAATGTTCCTTGACATGGCCTTCTGATCTGCATCTGACACACCAAATGTATTCTCTTTTATATTTTCCCTTGTCTTTCTTCATATCTTCGACCTGTAGAGACAAACTAGTTAGTTGACTCAAGATTTGACTCATAGCTGAGTTGGATTCTCCCATAGGGGATGATTCTAACTTCATGGAAATTTCTAGTGCCTTAGCTTGCAAATAAATATTATGTTGCATCAGAGGAACTCTGATGTGTGGTAAGAGGGCAACAATGAACCATTCTTCATTCTGCTCATCGGGGATATGAAAAGTCAATCGGCCTATTAAGGTCTTGAATCTCTGATCGAATTCCCAAACATGTTCAGCTACCTTATTCTTGATCTCTTTCATCTTTGTAATAGATTGTGACTCTGACTTGGGTTTCTTGAACTCTGCAATCAACACACTATTGATCTCATTCAGCGGCTTAGGATGTGCAAGTCCTTGGACAAGCTTCATGTATCAGCTCAGTGCGCGATCCCTTAGGGTAGTACTAAAATGAGTTCTTTTAACATCTTCATTGGTGACATTCTTAATATTCCATATGGATTCACATAGGAACCAATGATGATCAGGGTCCTCAAACCCATCTCCCCTAAAAATAGAGAGCCTCATCTCATCTACCATAGATATTCTTGGGGTTCCTAACTGATTATGTGGTGGAATACTAGTGACAATTCTCTGAGCTCTCTGGTGTATTGGATTACTCTAATTTATTAATGCTACTGAATCAACAGGAGGGATAATAGTACTTACTTCAGTAGTCTACACAGTTCCTAAAGTTTTTGGCTCTTCCCGACAAGGTTCTTCAACTTTCCCTTCCTCTATCCCAGTGGGTTCTGAATGCCATTTGTCCGTCATATTTTCCTCTTCTCCACTGTAGAAAACCTCATCCCAGTAGTTTTTCTTAAACAAGTTTACAAGATGAAATTCTATGAACGCTCTCCCACTGTGCGTATTTCCAGCCTCTGTGTCGCTATTACTGTCTGAATTCTTGAACATTATCTTTTCCATATCCGACCAATCTACTGTATCTTCAAGATGTTCTTCTCATGCAATAACATCTTGATCCTCAACTTAAAAAAATGTACAAATTTTCCTCTGGGTCCCTTGAAGAAATATCTCTCGGCTTGGCTATATGACTCTACTCTGTCAACAACAAACTCCGTGATGTACCCTCCAATGGTGCTATAAATCTAGTGATCTACTGCTCTTGACACATCATTATCAACTCTCTTGACCTTCTTGATCAACACTGATGTCCAAACCAAAAGAGGTCTAGATATGATCTCAAACTGGGTATTTTATAACCTAGCTAACCACTCATATAGCTCCTGATGGATTGCTCCAAAGAAAATCTCATGTATATCAGTAAATATATATATCTCCAACCCATCCTCTATACTAAGATTAGGGTTCTTGTTCTAGGCTTCAACGAAGTCCTTTTCTTGATTTTCTACCCACTTTTGAATTTCTGTCTTTGATGGGAACCACCTTGAAATTCCCTCAATAAGATTCATGTCTCGGTAATGGAACCATTTGTTGGCATAGGGGAAGACCTAAGGTTCAGCTCCAAGAGCGCACCAACAAGCCCTAACTACTAGCTCTTTCGGCAACACCTGTGAAGTAGATGCAGTCTTACCCAAAGTAGCTATGGAGGGGTTGCAGGATAGAGATGTCTACAACAAAGTGGAATATGAAGTGGATCTAATACTAGAACAATACAACATGCATATATCACTTATCATCTTAGATCTACTCCACACAACTATCTATCAAATCTAACACAGTAATGCAATAGAAGTATATGAATGACTAAGAACAGAACACCAATCACATATATCACACAAGATATACATGGTTCACTCTCTCTCTAGGGATACGTCCACAGAACTATGCTTTATAATATATTAAGATTCAACATACATTTCTTATCTATGCTCTCACCTAGAATATCTTCTCTCTTTTCCTCTTTGTCTCTCCCCTCCCTACGCACCCAGCTGCAGGTTTGATATTCAAACCCAACTAAAGATATTACAATATAGAAGGCTCTCGTACTCAACACTTCTTTCTCACACAATATCACTCACTCAATCACACAATGACAAAGACAACAACAACAACCATAAAACCAACACCAACCCAACCCAGGTCCTCTAGACCTCTATTTATACATTACAATCACTCACTGACATCCTTAGGCTGAAACCTAGGTGTCAAAAACCCTAGATACCAAAACCCTAGGTGTCTAAAACCCTAGGTCAACTTGACCCATGTTTTCAGGGCTTCACCAACTTGTCTTTCCTTCCTTCTCGCGTGGTGCTCCAAAGCATCCAACGATGGATTTTTCCACTTGCTGAGTTGTCCATGATCCTTCTTCCTTGCTAATCTGTCATCCTCGATCTCCTCATCCAATGACTTGCTTCCTCTTACTTCACTCTGTCTTTTCTTCTCTTTTTCTCACTTCGACCCAACAACAGTCACTATGTCTTCCACGTAGTTCACATTTTTCCTTTTCTTCCTTTCTCTTCTCTAACTTTCATAACTAAGGTCCAATAGGAAATGCAAGATTGAACCTCCTGTTTCACTTTGACTTCATACTGCATAGAGAAGTTTGTTCTTTCTGCATTGTCCCTCCCTCCCTTCCTTCCTTCCTAGTGAAAACTTTATTTTATGTGTCTGGTACCCAGTTTCAACTGCACCTGGTACATATACCCTTCTTCTTCTTCTTTTACTGAGATTTGTGGGGAATATGGTTGTCATAATATAGTTTCAATCAGCTCCCATTTACCAAACCTTCCTTCCTTTCTCCATTCAAGGTCTTCAATTGTGCAACTCTTCCTTTTGTAATATAGGAAACCTCACATGGCCCCAGTCAATGTGTCCTGAACTTCCTTGGATTCTTCATGAACTTGTTGTCATATATCAATACCATATCTCCTTGCTTGATTGTTTTCTTCTTTATGTGTCTATCATGGTAAGTCGTTTCCCGTTCCTTCTGAACCTGCTGATGGAATCCTGTAATAAACATGTCTTCCTCTAGTTCTACCAATTGTGCAAACCTATTTTGCACAACAACAGTGTCATCCATATCTGTGGATACTGCAATTCTCAAGCTAGGAACGAAGTATTCCATAGGTACTATTGCTTCCAGGCCATAAACCAACTTAAAGGGAGTTTGCATTGTCAACTTCTTTCAAGTGGTTCTATAGGTCCATAACACTGCTGGTACTCTCAAATCCCAGTCATCCCTATTTACACTGCAAATGTTCATCAGCCCTGTCTCTAAGATCTTATTGAAAGCTTCGACTATACCATTCACTTGTGGATGGTATGGTGTGCACTTCTGATGGTGAACCTCAAATTCCTGAATCAAGGCTTCAATAGTTTTATTAATGAAATGATTACCTTGATCACTCATGAGGATCTTTGGGCATCCAAACCTTGTTATGATGTTCTCAAATATGAACTCCGTAGTTGTAGCTGCACTACAGTCCCTAACTCCTTTGGCTTAGACCCATCTGGTCAAATACTCTGTCACAGTGATGATGTATCTCACTCCTATGCACTTTCCTGGTTGGTTAATAGGTCCCACAAAATAAATTTCCCCTTTCTCAAATGCATGTAAAGTCATCTGAGGTGCTAAAAGAATCTCGTCTCTTCTAGAAGTTTTTCCAACTCTTTGGCATACATCGGAGGCTCTATAATATTCCTTAGCAGATCTGTTCAATGTGGGCCACCAGAGGCCACCTCTAAGAACCTTCTGCATTGTTTCTTTCCCTACTTAGTGTCCTCCTGCAATGCCTTCATGTGCTTATGCCAGTATCAGTGGTATTTTTTCTCCCATAACACATCTCCGCAAGATATCATCAGGTCCCGTCTTATATAGTTGTCCAACTATAAGTGAAAAATATGTAGCATGAACTACCAGTTGTTTCTTCTGAATGATTGTGTATTCGCGAGGTGCCATTCCTATTGATAAGAATTGGAATATATCGATGAAGTGATCATCAACCTTTCTAATGGCCAACAATTTTGCATCGAGTAGTGTATCCTCTATACTAGTAGGTTCCTCTCCATGTTCCTGTTAAATTTGGTAGTATCAAGAGACATTCTACAATGAGAGGCCATATGGGCCACCCTGAGGCTAGCCTGTGAGATTTGGAGAATCAACCAGTCTTGTGAGGTATTGAAAAAAGCCAGGGGGAATGGACAACCTCTGTGAATCAAACCAAAAGTTAGGATGAACAAGATGCTATGTGAGTCTAATTCAAAATTCAGGGGGAACGTACAACCTCTGTGAGCATAGACAGTCTAGTGAAAAATTCAAGGGGAATGTACAACCTCTGTGAGCACAAAAAAACTAGTGCAAAAGTCAGGGGGAACATACAACCTCTGTGAGCCTAATCAAACCTTGTGAGCCATCAGAAAAATTCAAGGTATCTAGAAAAAGTTAGGTTGAATGTAAAATACCTATGAGCTAGAAACAAACAATATTCCTAATATTGCAAATGATGCAATTGTATTGATCTAGTGCGTTGGCACGTGTAAACATTATCCACCATGAAGATAATTTCGAATTGCCTTCTCAAGAGTTGTAACTAAAGTCTTGAGTCTAGTTCTATGTTAGAACTAAAGTGTAATGTTGAGTTGTAACTAAAGTCTTGAGTCTAGTTTTATGTTAGAACTAAAGTGTAATGTTGAGTTGCAACTAAAGTCTTGACTCTAGTTCTATTTTAGTAATGTTGAGTTGCAACTAAAGTCTTGAGTCTACAACTAAAGTGTAATGTTGAGTTGCAACTAAAGTCTTGAGTCTAGTTCTATCTTATAAATAAAGTGTAATGTTGAGTTGCAACTAGAGTCTTAAGTATAGTTCTAAGTTTGAACTAGAGCATGTTAGTCTCAAGTCTAGTTCTAAGTTCGAACTAAAGTGTAATGCTGTGTTGTAACCAATCTCAAGTCTAGTTCTAAGTTTGAACTAAAGCATGAAGCTAAGTTATGACTAATGCATGCAATCAGGTTACTATTTTGAGCTTCTCCTCTTCCCCTCTTCAGCCTATATACGAAGAGGTCAAACCCTCTCCTCAACACAGTTTTGCAATACAGTTTTTCAACACAATTTTGAAACAGAGTTTTCATATGCAGGTTGAGGGTGAAGTAATAGAGGAGCACATTAGTGATAAAGAGGCATCATATCAAAGGTGTATTTCAGCAAGGACTTGTAAGTCTTTGTCAGGTCAGAGTCATCTTGGCAAGATCTTTGAGAGAAGTACATTCATGGTGGATATTTGTAAGAGATATTATATTATTAATGAAATAAAGGAATATTGTTTGTTGGGGTTTTTCTCCCTGTACAGGGTTTCCCTACGGTATATGTGTTGTTGATATGCATGTTTACTTATCTACATAATTATTTCTATTCGATTATGATTTGAAATTGCTGAAGTGTATTAAGATGGAATCAAAGTATTGAAGAAAATAAAAGAATTAATTCACATAAGAAATCAAGCTCATAATTTAACATGGTATCAGTGCAGCATCAAGTACACACAGATCCCAGTGATATTGATTAAGTTTCCAATGTGAGGACCATGGCATCCTCCATTTAAGTCAGGGCCAAAGATAGTCTCGAAGGAGCTACCAAATTTAATGTGTGGAAGCTCCAAATAACAAATATCTTGCAAGAGCATGATCTTGAGAAGTATGTGACCACAGTGGTGGAGGAACCAACAAATAATGTAGGAAGAATGACTTTCAAGAAGAGTCAAGAAAAGGCCAAGTGAATTATCTTTGACTCAGTCAAAGATAATATAATTCCTGCAATGACTTCGTTGATGATTGACAAGGACTGTATGGATACCTTGGTGAATATGTGTGAGAAACAAGCTCCAAGTCGGAAGAGGACACTTAAGCACAAGCTTAAGTATTTGAAGATGGAGAAAGTTGAATCAATGGCATATTTTTGTTCCAGGATAGCT
>ML841620.1:16592-40432 GCA_009831015.1 Picea engelmannii | reverse complement strand
GATGATTTTAAGGATGGAAATTTATTTTAAAATGTAGAAACCTTGGCAAATCTTACTAATCCTTCATATGTCAACTATAAATGTTTGGCGATATTTTTGTAAAAATATTCAAATTTCTAAGTATTTTATATAGTTTTTATAAACTTTTGGCGATTTTTAAGGTAAAATAATTTCATTCTATAGAATTTGGGCGAATCATTTTTAAAATAGTGAATCTCATTTTTGGAAAAAACATGGAAAATTAGCCCATGAGCGAAATTTAGCCCCTAAAATCATCCTTGATTGAGAATCTTTGGGGGATTCCATGAATATGGAAACAAGGCTGGTTGCATACATAATGTCAGGCCTAGTTGTTGTAAGATACAACAAACTACCTACTAAACTTTTGTATAAAGTAGAGTCCACTATAGGACCTTCATCATTCTTGCTCAATTTTGTGCCTAGTGGTATGGGAGTTTCTATTGGATTGCATCCTTCCATGCGAAATCTTTTGAGGATGTCTGCTGCATACTTTTGCTGACAGACAAAAATGCCTTTGGCTGATTGATGAACCTCAATCCCTAAAAAATATTTCATTATGCCAAGATCTATCATCTCAAACTCAGATTGCATGGCATGTTTAAAATCTGTTAACTCAAGATTTCCTGTATAGATCATGTCATCAACATATAAACATGCAATTAGAATTTTACTGTGCTGATTTGTTTTGGTGTAAAGAGTTGGCTCATTTTGGCTTCTGCTAAAACCACTTTTGATCAGATAAGTGTCAATTCTATTGTACCAAGCTCTTGGAGCTTGCTTTAAGCCATGCAAGGCTTTCTTCAACTGATATACTTTGGCTGGGTGCTCTTGGACTTCAAATCCAGGTGGTTGATCGACATAAACTTCTTCTTCTAAGAAACCATTCAGGAATGATGACTTGACATCCATTTGGTATACTTGCCATTTGTGTTGTGTTGTTATGGCCAATAGAGTCCTTACAGTGTCTAATCTTTCTACTAGAGCAAAAGTTTCACCATAATCAGTACCAGGTTCTTGTGAGAATCCTTTGGCAACAAGTCTTGCCGTGTGTTTTTCAATCTGCCCTTTTTCATTGAGTTTAGTTTTGTAAACCCACTTGACACCAATACTTTTCTTGTGACTTGGAAAATCAACAAGATCCCATGTCTTGTTCTTATCGATGGATTCAATTTCTTGTTTCATGGATTGAACCCAATGTGGCTCCTTAGCTGCTTCCTTAAAGGATGTAGATTGACATGACATTAAAGCAAAAAGGTTGTGTTGCTCAAAGTCATCCAACTACTGATGGATTTCTCTCAAACTTCAAGTTCTCTGATTTTATGGTTTAGAGAATGATTCTCTGCTTGAAGTTGAGGTATCCTGAGAATTTTCAGGTTGCCTTTGTACCTGCAGTCTTGGAAGAATTGTTTGAGGTACTTGCTATCCTGAATTTTCTTCATTTTTAGAACTTGGCAGCAATGGATTTTGACTATCCATTTGCTGATTTTCTGAATCATTCCAGAATTGATTTTCCAGAAATTTTACATCTCTGCTGAGAATTAGTTTCTTGGTGATTGGATTGTAAAGCCTGTAAGCTTTAGATTTTTCACTATATCCAGTGAAAATACATTTCTCACTTCTGTCATCAAGTTTCTTCCTTAATTCGGAAGGCATGTGAGCATATGCTATGCATCTGAATGTCCTTAGATGCACTACATTGAGCTTTGTCCCACTCCATGCTTCTTGAGGAACTTTCATATTTAGACTTGTGGTTGGTGATCTATTCAAGAGATAAACTGAGCATGCTACTGCTTCAGCCCAAAAAGTATTTGACAATTTTTTCTCTTTAAGAAGTGTTCTTTCCATATTCATTATTGTCTGATTTTTTCTTTCAACCACTCAATTCTGTTGTGGAGTATACATGGTTGTTGTTTGCATGATAATGCCTTGTGATTTGCAGAAATTTGCAAATTCTCTGGAGTTGTATTCTCCTCCTCCATCTGACCTAAGTGCTTTGATATATTTTCCACTCTGTTTTTCAGCTTCTGCCTTGAATTCTTTGAATTTTGCAAATGTTTCAGACTTGTGTCTGAGAAAATAGGTCCATATTTTTCTGCTGAAATCATCAATAAACATTAGAAAGTAAAAGCTACCACCTATTGACTCTATTTGCATTGGTCCACATAGGTCAGTGTGAACAAGTTCAAGATGTTGTTTGGCTTGATTTGATGACTGTGGAAAACTAGTTCTCTCATGTTTTCCAAGTATGCAAGACTCACATGGGGGAATTTGCTCTTTAAAGATAGGAAGTCCTTTGACCATGGAGTTTTTCTGAAGAAGACTTAGACTCTGAAATGGTAGATTTCCAAATCTTGTATGCCAAACCATTGTTTCATTCAGGGTGGATGCACTCTGTGCATATGGTTGACTCAGATTTGCAGTTCTGAGGGTAAGGGGAAACATCCTATTTGGGGTCATATGGATTTTAGAAATTAATTTTCTACTTGGGATTTTGTCAAATATCTTGCAAGATGCTCCCTCAAAAAGTACCTTATAGCCATGTTCAATGAGTTGTCCTACACTTAGCAAATTATGTTTCAGATCTGGAACATGATAGACATTGTTTATGTATTTCTTTATATTATGTTTAGTAAGAATAAGAACAGTTCCTTTTCTTTGAACTTTGACTAAATAATCATTTCCAAGTGTAATATCAGATGAGATTGAAGAATCAATGCATGAAAGTAATTCTTTGTTACCTGCCATGTGATTTTTGCATCCACTGTCCAGCAACCAGAGATCTTTAGGTTGTTGTTCAGTCTTGTGGCATGAAAGAAACATACCTCCTGAGTTTTCTCCCGTGTGATTTGACACATGTGCTCTGCCTGAGAGCTGATCTGCTTGCTTCTTCCTACATTCAGATTCATAGTGCCCATACTTCTTGCAGTAATAGCATTGTATGCTTGTTTTGTCGTCTGATCTTCTCCCTCTGCCTCCGTGAGGCTGGAAATTCTAATGTTTATTTTGTTGTTGATGTCTTTGACCTTGGAAATTTTGATTTGGATATTGTTGTCTGTTACCTCCATTGGAGGGAGGGTTACTTTGATTGCTCCCTCTTCCTTGGTGACCTCTGCTTCTTCCTCTACCTCTCCCTCTGTTGAAGGAGAATTGAGTTTTTAAAGCATTGGAGATTGAATCATCTGTGAGATGCAGTCTGGTCTCATGTGTCACCAGAGAACCAATTAATTCATCTATTGAAAATATTGATAGATCATTGGATTCAAGGATTGCTGTTACAACCATTTCGAATTTCTTTGGTAAACTTCTGAGAATTTTCTCAACAATTCGTTGATTAGTGATGGTTTCACCAATCAGTCTGATCTGGTTCATGTTTCCCATGACTCTGGTCATGAACTGATCCACATTTTCGGACTCTATCATCCTTAGAGTCTCGAATTGCGTCCACAAGGTCTACAGTTTAACTGTTTTGACCCTGTCATTTCCTTGGTAGGAAGGTTTAAGGATGTCCCAGGCCTATTTTGAAGTACTAGCGCCTGTGATTTTTGAAAAAATCGAGTCATCCATAGAATTTTGAATCCAGAATTTAGCTTTATTGTCTCTGTTTCTTTGCGTTGCCTGAGCAATTTGCTGCAGATTGGTCATAGTAGAAAGGGCTACTGGATCTGGTTCCACATATCCAAGATCCACTGGTTCCCAACACTCTTGTTCTTGCAAGAATGATCTCATCTGAAGAGACCAAAACTCGTAATTCTTTCCAAGAAGAATCAGACCCTGAGTTGGTCCTAAATTGCTAGATGACGCCATAAAAAAAAATTGCAGAAAAAATAGAGGGAAATTTTGTATTTACCTCCGATCGTCAAAACGCCGATTTGTCGATGGCCGAAAAGAGCTTATCGGCCTTGAATTGTCCTTAGTCACCGTGCAATGTGACCACGCGCCTTGATGTTAAATCGCTATGGGATCTTCTGATCCTTTGCCTTTGAATTTGCTGAAATGCCGAGATTTTCCTTTGAACAAATCAACGGTCCAGATCTGTTGATGATATGACGGTCCAGATCTTATCGGGATATCGCGAATCAGGACTTCGTTAACCCTGATGACGAGCTCTTCTAACTCCTCGATTCCCCGATCTCTGATTTATCGATGGCAGTTTCCTTTCGGGAAATTTCCTGATTTCTTTAATCTCTGCCACGTGTCCCAACAGATGGACGAATCAAGTCTCCTTCGGGGGTTTCCCCGTGGAGATTCCCGATCCCTCGTTTTGACGAGATGACGTCAGCTGGGCCCCAAAATGGAGCTTTCCTCCTGTTGGGATTTTGGACTTCGTAGTTCTGAAATGCTTGTGCTTTTTGTCCTCAGGATTCGCGATTTGCTGAATCCCGATGTGCCGATGGACTCTCCTCTTTCGATACTTTTCCAAGTCCTTGGATTTACGCCACGCGTCCCCTCAAGATGGACGGTCCTGATTCAACCTCGAGATATCGCTACTTGTGATGCTCTGTTGACACAATTTCTCTGTCAACTTGAAACCCCGAATGCCAAAATGTCGACGGTTTCCTTAATGTCCGCCACGTGTCCGGTCAAATGGACGGTTGTGATCTTATCGCTATTTCGCGAATCCCGATTTCGCGACTTTCACCGTGGAGTGTCTTTCGTCAAGAAGACCTCCGATATCCCGAATTCTGAAATGTTGATGGAGTGATGGCCTGGATCTGCTGCCACCTATCCTCTGATATGGACGGCTCACAATCCTCTCAGGATTTCGTGTATCGGTGTTTTGGAGAGCAGTCTCCTTTGCTCGTCCAACTCTCGATTACCAATTTTGCGATGGGACAAGATCGACGGCTCACGATCTTTTGCGATCCAACGTTACACCTTGCGAGTCAGCGAAGGTCCGCGATCTCGCCACGTGTCTCTTGATGGACAGTCCAGATGATGTCGAGACTTCACAGGTCAAAAAAAAATTGCTTGGCGCTACAGAGGATTAAACCTTGTGCACTTTCTTGCTGATCCAATGCCTGTCGGTCATTTGCGCAAGATCTGACGGCTCAAACTCTTTCGCCTTTTCCACGCTCTCCTCGTCCCTTCTGAATTGGTTTCCCGCTCTCGATCCGTTCGCAGGACGGATCTTACGGCCTCAATGGCTGTTCTTTGCACAGTAGATGCGATCTTTGATGAATTTGAAGGAATTTTCTCCTGTGGAAGAAAAAAATCATGAATCTTTCAAAGATTTGAAAGAATTTCACAAGTTATTTGCTCTCTGCTCTAGTATTTGACAGATCTGAGCGATTTCCCGTAAATCTTTAAACGATTCTGCCTTCTGCAGGAATCTTTAACGAATTTGAACGAATTCTTCGAGTTCTTTAAACGTTCTTCCGTTCTGCAGCTCTTCTTCGTCAATCTTTGACGATTCTTGAAAAATGTGCAAGAATCTTTAAAGTTTCTTCTTTCTCGGTCTCTTCTTCCTCTTTCTTTCGAGCGTAGTACGCTCTGCAATCTCTGCAAGCTTCCTATGTTGATCTTTTGAATGTAAGATGGTCTGCTTCCTCGTGGAAGTTTCCTGCGAGGATCTTTCGAGAGTATGGCGAACGGCTCTCCAAACCTTGTGAAAGAGACTGTGTCGCGTGCTCTCAAGATCCGTGAAGCTCTGCGCTGTGAGGATCGAGTTGCTCTCTGGACTGTGTGAAGAGGCTTACTGTTGAAGCTCTGATACCATGATAAATTGTGAAGCAAAGAGAAATGTAGAGAGAAATAAAACAGTATATTGGAATGTATGAAGAAGAGAAGTTACAATGCAAAGGGAAATAGTTGAGCTAAATAGGCTCAAGCAAGAAAAAAATAGAAAGTACAGCTGGCCAGGACAGCTGGCAGTGTACTGTCAGACTGTTGAGGTTACATTATATTTAACACCTGCCACATATGTAGACAATCATATTAATGTTAAATATTCAAGCATTTGTATCAAGAAAACAGGTTGTGGATATATGTCTCAAATATGATATCATTCTCCAAAACAATGTTATTATTACAGGATTTGACATGTCCAATACAAGATTCTACCTTACTGGTTGGTTTGCATGTGAGTCAAGGTTCGATGTTCATACCTTTCATTGCTTAATCTTCTCCTTTCACTATAAGGGAATATAAAAGTAAAAGATGAATTCTTTTCAAGATGGAGTTACATGGCAAGTTTGATGTGAAAATGATATTTTTTTAAATGAAGTGGCTTAGTCTTAAGGTTTAGGTTTTATGTTAGCTGTTTAAATTTAATAACTTAAAAGTTAAATGTTTTTATTGTTAAAAATAGATTTTTTATAATTTAATTTAATTTAAAGTTGAACATAATTTTAAAAAATAATGTTTTATATATTATATTTGAAATTCTATTTATTTTAAAAAATTGTGTAAAATTTTAAAAACTTTATAAATTGAAAATAATAATTTTAAAATTAAATTAATTTATTTTTTCAAAGTTTAATTTATCATTTTATTTTTTAACATAATCATATTTGAATTTAAATTTTCACAAATATATATAAATCATACTATAATATAATATTTATAACTTTTAAATAAAGTCATCATTATAGAGAAACTATCTTGGGCACAAAATCACTTGGTTGAGGGAATATCTCAACCACACTCCAATCTAGAAAGATAACTAGTTGGAGAGAATCTCTCAAACCAACTAGGCCTCAATAGCCTCTTAAAACCTAGGAACAGACTCCTTCTCGTAGAGACTAGAAACTTTACCAATTCATGACCAATAACTTCATAATTATCACAATATGATCACACCAAAGATAAGTGGGAGTTACATATCCCAACACTCCCCCTTAACGACTACTTGTTTTTACAATTGTCAATTCAGGTCTTCATCATCACCAAGTCTTGTTGAAACAAAGCACCTCATGATCAGCAAAGTTGTCTATGGTCCAACCTAGTACTTTCACTTCGTATAAAGGAACAACTATCCACTAGAATGCATGGGTACCCAAACACTACAACTGTCATTCTGATGGGATTCCCTTCAGATACATGGTTCATTCAACATCTTGATGAACTCCCCCTGAAAAGAAAATCAAGGTTTTTAGGCACCTCCAAAGTCTACAAGCAACATGATCCACCCATGGAGCATTCAGTCGACCCGTAACTTGGCCSACTCCTAGTGTTAAAGACTATACTAGAGGTTTCTACACTAAAACATTGGGGATACATGACAAAGGGGTATGCATGCATATCTAGGTCTTACAGTGATATGCACTTTACACATTACATAAACATAGGTACATACATTAGATACACTCCATCTCGTGGAGATACCAAGTACAAAATCAAATATTAAAAGGACCAACACATCATTACATTAAATCATAGACTTGATGTAAATACAATGTGTGACTCACACTACCACATGGTCATGAGTCTGTTTATTCAAAACAACTCAAACTTTTACCTTGTTTTTCCATGAGCACTTTTGCTTTTGTTGCTTCTGCACCACTTCCATATGTTAGTCATATGACTTATGTTGTTGACTTTTATTGTTTTCATCAGCGTCCCTTGGAATAACTCTCTATTGAACTCAGAACACTATCTTTGTTCCTCGCGCTTACCATTCCTTCAACTTCCCTTTACAAAACAGACTAAGGAATGACTTTCCATCACAAAACATTGTTAAGTAGGACTTCAACTCATCAGCAAGAGATAATAACACACACCATCTTCCTCTGGGCATATTTGTCTTCATCATCGGTATCTTGATTTAGTGATTGTTTTGGATATCCTTTCCTTGCCTATCATTTGTTAGAGTAGTGGATTTTAACAACGTAATTTCACCATGATAATACTGAGGTCGTTAATCTCAATATATCATTAAAATCCAAGATACTTTCACCATAAAAACTAACCAAGAAAACGTGTACAAGCAATGATTCACAAATTTGACCATGATTCTGATCTCAAGACACCATTAACTAGTTCTTTGGAGTTTCTAAACAGGCATTGTTAGAGTAGTCAATTCTAACAAGGCATCCACATACTAAGTTGACTAGGATCAACATGTTTCTCAACAAAAACTCCAAATAAATTAAAAATTTCTCACCATTATTAAGATTTTTGATTTCACCATCATCAACATGAACATTCCCAATAGTCAATCATGGGCATACAACTCCTAGCATTCTTCAGTAACCCATGACACGCATCAATGACAATAGTTGCTCTAGTATTGTCGGTATCTTATTGAATGCAAACCACGTCGCCCTTATCTTCTTTTTTGGCATAGGCACAAAACTCCATCATTCTCATATGTCCATGAAGAGCATTGTCCATGTATCGTATTGTATTTTAAGGCACTTCCATAAGCACCATAATCGTTGATGTGGGAATAAAACTCTAGCAAGCAATATACAGCCTGCTATGTAGCATTGAATTTTGCGACAGGTGGGCAAGCGGTATATACATTGTTGGATCACCTTGATATGTACACCAAGATATATATGACGATGTATATATTTCCTGCCACAACATTCAATAATGCACAACAAGTTGTATATTTTTCACCTAAAACTCTTCCAAGGTGAGGACTCCATCTGCCTTAGTAACTATTTCAACTGGTTGTACAGATCCTCTTCATCCATGTTGGAATGGGAATGGGGAGGTGGCATACTCATCTCTATTTTTCCCGTTGGACCGTCATCCACCGACATCGGGTTTAGCACCATGGAAGATGCAACCATTCTCACCTTCCTTTTTATTATCAAGCAATCCCTACTCTCATTCTCAACCACCCCAACATAACCTTAGCTTACATGCGTCCATGGTTTCTCGAGTCCTCCTCCCATAGCATTTAAGGATAATGTTATTTGATACATGAATCGCATGGACCGGTAATAGATTTAATCCATTGCCATATAATTATATTCATAATGCTGGTGTTTTCCTATCTTCATGACTAAGCACCCACAAAAACCAAATCATATTGGCCATGGTTTCGATCATAAGAAAGTTTCAGGTCCTAGCTTCCACAGAACAATAATACGTTCTTGTCTGGGACCCATTTGTGCTCCATTCACAATCGAACGAATTCTCTATAAGTAGTATTCTTCAAATTCATAAGCTTGTCTCTCGTTATCGCACTTCCATGGAAAATTATATTCTTTAACTATGCATTTATTGAGAGGAATTAGCATATGAGAATAGCTTCTACCATCTCCTCTTGTGAAGCAATCTATTTATTTAGAGCAATTTCTTCTGGGAGGGGGAGAAATTTATTCTACTCCACCTTCCACGCAGCTAATTACCCTCTCACACTAGCATTGTGAACTACCATTTCAACATGGTCCTCTCTTCTACCACTTTATAAATATACTCAAGAAGAATTACAAATCTTCTAGACCATCACTCCAATGGAAGTCTACACCAATCACACTGATTTGCTAATTTCGATGAAGTTGGAAGCGATCACGTGTAGATAGCAAGACAAATATTAAGATTTGGTTGCGTTGCCATAGCGATCTCGTGGCACTTTACCCCAACGATCTTATGTAGCTCCTCAGTGATTTCTTGCCCTTAACCTCTGTGCTCCTGTGGAATTACTCTATAGTGATCTTTTCTTAGCGACAATGCATGTCCCCTTCCATGCGACGAGTCTTCTCAAATGGCGGTTTCTCTTTGCACTGCAACAGATTGTGGCTCCCCTCGTACGAATCTGATGGACAAACTAACTAATGAAAATACAAAATAATCTACTCTCACCTAACTCTCGACCCCCATTTCCCTTCATTTCCCTAGGCTCTCCCGTGAGGGAGTCAATCCCATCCATGGTCTGATACCATCTTGGAAAATGGGCAAGAGAGTAGACAAATTATTACAGGCCACAAAAGTTTTCTTAGAACTCTCTAAATAGAGTACAAATATAAATACATGAAGCTTGTCTCAAGATAGAGAAACTATTTTGGACACAAAATCACTTGGTTAAAGGAATATTTCATCCACACTTCAATCTAGGAAGCTAACTAGTTGGAGAGAATCTCTCAAACCAACTAAGCCTCAACAACCTCCTAAAACCTAGGAAGACACTGGTAGAAACTACAAACTCTACCAATTCATGACCAATAACTCAATAACTAGCATACACCTAAGCAGGCGAATGGGAATGCTGAAGTAATTCGAGGGAGGTTTTATATTATGTTGTTAATTGGGATTATACAGATATTACAATTAAAATGACTGTATTTTAACTTCTAGGGAGGTTTTATCTTAATGTCGTTAATTGTGATTATGAAGATATTGCAATTAAAATGATTGTATTTGAAGTCGGTTCACTATTTTGATGATGTTGGGCTCATTCAACTTGTATAAAGGAAACATGGAACGGTTCACCACTATGTACAGTGAGAAAAAAAACAACAATTGACATTGCAACCTTTTAACTCAACCCTTTATGTGCACCTAAACAATGTGCCCACTACCAACCATAAGTAAAGACCTTACATAAAGCTTCTAAAGCACCATCTATCTTCCCTTTGTGCATGTCTCTAAACACATGTTTCTATTTATTATAATTAACTTAATTATTTTTAAAAGACATCCATGTTCTTCATGAAGTTGTTATTTTTCTCAACATTATTTAGTATACTAATTGGTTGTGGATAGGTCATCCACATTATTGGTGAAGCTATGCATTTTTCTCAACATTGCTTACTCGAAGTCATTTTTAAACGTTATCCATGTTATTGACAACATTGTCACTTTTCTTAACATTTAAGTGATAATAATGTGTTTATATGTAATAAAACTCACTAAAGCCACTTTAAGAACCAATGAGATACAAACCCCTATAAGTTCAACAATCCATTCATACCTAACTTCTTCTCCGTGCTCAAAAGGTTAATTGATTTATGTAGTGTACACAATAGATATTAAGTTAACATCCGTAATAAAAGGGGACCCTCCAAGAACAAGACATGTGAATTTTATAACTGAGGTTTGCACTTGGGGGCCCTGAGCTAGTGCCGCCAGAAGCATCGGCATATCTTAATGAAGGCAGTGTGTAAGTTTTAAACCTGTGAAGTAAATCAATTCATATAGATTCTTAAGCAAAACAGAATTTAATCAATCGCTCATACACAGAGTACACAGAGATTTTATACCGGAAACCCTCAACTAGGAAAACCTTTCTTATATTCATTATATTGAATTTCACCATTCACCATACAATATATAAAATGTTTTTAGGTATTCCGTAGATACCAAAACCCTAATCCCTTAATCCGGGATTAATTTAGTAAACTGCTAAAAATAGCAAAATCCACTAAAAATAGCAAAATCCACCCAAAATAGAGGGATCGTCAGACACAGTTGTCGAATCTAACGCGCACACACACACACACACACATGCAAAGAATATAACACATACCCAACACGGTGAAGAATTGGACACGTTAAATATTTGAAGGATTGAATTATCTTCATAATCATAATCCTTGCATAATTCATAGAGATCTAAATTGCAACAATATATTTGTGAATGGTAATATTGGTGTTCTGAAGCTCGAGGATCTGGGAGGCAAATGATCATGTTGTGCACACTATCATTGGTACATTGAAATTCATGGCTCCATAATTATATGAAGAGGATTATAATCAACATGTAGATGTTTATTCGTTTGGGATGTGCTTACTGGAGATGGTTACTCTAGAGATTCCTTACAGTGAGTTTTGTAATGTTTCTTAGATTTATAAAAAGGTGAATTTTGGTATAGAGCATGCATCATGGGCAAAGGTGTTTGATTCAAAAATGAGAAAATTTATTGAAAAATGTTTGGTGTTAGTGTCAACTATAGAACTTCTGATGAGCTCTTTTTTATAGGACTCCAAGTGAGCACCTAGTACATGTACATGTTAGACTCTCCACACTCTATCGAAATGAACTTGTATAAGAATATTTTGTTCTTTGGTACAATTTTGTGTAGTTTAATGCAAAACAAATCACATAATGTAGTATGTAATTTCTAGAATAAAGTGTTGGAATCTCGAGTATTATATATATATATATATATATATATATATCACACTCTAGGACTCTCAGATTTAAGAATATTACATACATTTTTAGATGATAAAGTAATCAAATACGAATACAAGTGAAATTAGCAACAACCTTACTTATATCTATCACTTCAAAATATTTTAAAGTAGTAGTTGTATGTAGACCAAAGCTAAAAGCTAAAATAATTATAAAATACATGAAACTTTAATAAAATATTACTTATGGTTAGTCTAAAAACAAAATAGAAATGAAAATGGTGAGTCCACTTTTTGAAAAGTTTTAGTAAAATTGGACTGATCTAGATGTTCATAACTATTAGCAATGTCATATGTGTAAATTGAAGGCTTGAAACCCCTTTTAAAATAAATTGATAAACAAAAATTGTGATATATTACTCATATCCATTACACTCCAAAATATAATTGAATTATAACACGTGTTCTTCTACACTTTTAAGTAAGAAATTGTCAAAGCTATTTAATATCGCCTAATTAATTTTAACCTAATAAATAATAATAATATATATGCTGAAGAAAAAAAATAATATGTTGAAGAAAAAAAAACAACAACCATAAAAGTATGGTTTTTATTTTTATTTTAAAGGGGTATGGTATATTTTAGTGTCTGTGCATAAATTTAAAGGCGAATATGATGATAAGATTATACACCCATTTTAATTCCTTATTATAAATTAAATTAAGTTAAATTAAAAGTAACAATAAACCAATTAAAATAAAATTATTATAATTAATATTAAAATAACTTTTATAAAAATATTTCAAATAGTATCACAATTTAACTTTTAAACACCTCATGATGATGGAATTTAACCACCATCATCATTATATATTAAAAAATATTTGTTAATCTTTTAAATCATCACTTTTATTAAATTATTAAAATACTTAACTTTTAAACACCTCATGATGATGGAATTTAACCACTATCGTCATTATATATTAAAAAATATTTGTTAATCTTTTAAATCATCACTTTTATTAAATTATTAAGATAAGTGTAAAATTTTAACTTTTTAAACATATCTTTTTATAATTAATTTTAAAAATAACCTATTAAATCACATCCCTTAGAATTATTGAAAAATATTATTATAAATGTGAAATTCACTTCACACATTCATATTTAAATAAAATTAAAATTAATTTTCATATAATAAAATTAAATTAAAGCATTATAATTAATAAAAAAATTATTTAATAAATTATTAAAATTAACATAAAATATAATTTTTAAAATAATCATTTTTTTTTTCTTCTAACAAAATTCAAAACCATTAATAATAATATATGGACTCAACATATTATTTAAGGAAAATTGAACCTCAATAAAAAAGATATAACAATTCCTCCCAACCACCTAAACTAAATTAATTCACATAAAACAATCATATTATTATCCTATTATATATTTTAAATATTGGTCAATCTCTTAATCATCATTGCATTGTCATAACCATATTATTAACAAATATTGTTATTATATATTTAACTTTCAAATAATAATAACAATAACAATGCAAATTTACTTGTTAAATTTAATTTTTAAATAAAATTAATTAAAAAATTGTTATTATAATTTTAATTTTAAAATGATAATAATATTGAAAAAAGTTATAAATTTAATTTTTTAATCATAACTCTATTGAAAAAACTTATAAATTTATTTTTTTATCATAATCACATTATAAAAATTGTTATTATAAATTTAAAACTTATAAATTTAATTTTTTATCATAATCACATTACAAATATTTGTTATTAAAAATTTAATTTTATAATTATAATTACATAGTAAAAATTGTTATAAATTTAATTTTATACTAATAATTGATTAAAAATAATAATAATAATTTCAAAATCATCATCATAATGTTAATGTCCAAAAAAATTATAAAGTTAACCTTCAAATTATTATTATCTTCACATAAGCATTATCATCATTACATTATTATTATCATTATCACATTGCAAAAAACTTTGTTATTAATTTGATTTTATAATAATGATTACCTTGTAAAAATTGTTATAAATTTAATTTTATATTAATAATCATTAAAAAATATCTTCTAAATTTAATTTTAAATTCATAATTGTATTATTAACTATCAAAATAATTATTATATAATTAATATTCAAATTATAATCATCACATTACTATATCTTTTAAAGATATATTACTATAAAATTTATTTTTAAATTATTATCTTAGTATTTAAAAAACATTACAAATATCTCTCTAAAATCATCGTCCCATTTTATTTTGTCAAAATTGAATTTTCAAATCATTCATCCTCACATTGCCATTACAAAAATTTTATTACCCACTTTATTTTTAAAATTATAATCATATGGTTAAAATAGTTATTATAAATTTAACTTTTAAATCATGATATTATTAAAAAATTAACTTTTACATTACAAAACAATTCATTACCCAAATTTAATTTTAAAATTATAATCATATTGTTAAAATAGTTATTATAAATTTAACTCTAAATTATTGTATTATTAAAAAATTATCATAAAATTAACTTTTATATTAATCATTATATTATTTTAAAAAAATATTACTAAAAAATTATTTTAAACCATTATTTTAATGTTTAAAAAACACTAGTCCCCGAGGTGTAGGACAGTCGGTGACGGAGTGTGTTGTTAAGCCACTCCGTGATGTTAAAGTCACCGGTTCGAAACCTGCGGGGACAAAAAATCCAACCATGTTAAGGGTTGGTGTGGCTCAGGCCGGGTCCCGGGTGATTTTGACGGCTTAGATGCCCCTGAGTCGCGGTTTCTCAAGCCACAGGTTAATCGCAGGTCCTGCACAAATTAACAAACAAAAAAAAATGTTTAAAAAACACTACAAAAATATCTTTTAAATCATAATCATGGTCACATTGTTCTGGTCAAAATGTACTAAATTTTTTATTTTTTATTTATTATTTTATCGTTTAAAAAACATTGCAAATATATCTTTTAAATCATAATCATTGTCACATTGTGCTTGTCACAATTTAACTTTCAAATCACTTTTAGTCAAATTGCATCCTTATTATTTTGTAAACGTTTTTTAAACTCAACTTTTAAATCATCATCACATTCCAAAAATTATTATTACAAATTTAATTTTAACATCATATTGTCTCATTATTGTTTTTAAAATGTTCTTTAAAATTAATTTTTTGTTATTATATTTAGGAAATCAGTATTATTATAAATTTAATTTTAACATCATAATCATAATAAAAAAAGCATATATTTAACTTATAAGTTCCATAATTATGTTGCAAAATTGTTATCAGAAACTTAAATTTATAATACTATTTATATGACAAAAATTGTGATTATAAATTTAACTTCTAAATTATATTGTGAGGAAAAATGTTATGCATTTAATCTTCAAATTATAATCATCCCATTACTATATCATTTAAAAAATCACAACCCACTAAGCTTAGTATGATTGATAGGCCCCTATACTTGACTGGATCTGGTAGTGGGGTTCTTTGATGGTGTCTCACAAAACAAGGGTGCTAAATGTGGGGCTGGAGCTCTTTTAAAATGTCCAGTTTTGAGCACATGCAGATTCAAGATGAATTGTGGTAGAGGAACTAACACTAGGGGTGAACTCCTGGCCTTGTGGTGTATCTTGTGGAGTTTCCAAAAACTAAAAGCTCAACACATATTTAGAGATTATAACAAGGAAGCTAACCAACTCTCAAAAGAAGCTTTGTTACTGTATGAGGATGGAATATTTTTATGCAGTGGGTACATAACATAACATAACATTATTATTATAAGATTTGTTAATATAACATTGATGCAAGGTCGAAGAAACTGGTATTTTTTGTATTTTGAACTTCATAGGTAAAAACAGAGGATATATACTACAAATTTTGTACCTAAAAATTTACAGTTTACCGGAGTAAAATGTAATGTGAATAGAACTTTTTTTCAGGGAAAAAATTTGCTCAAATTATATTAGGCATATAATTTTTTTGTCATCTTTCAGTACAATAACATGATTCTCTAAATCCTCAAATACTTCCAAAACTGGCATTTTCAGCACAGTCCAAAACCATACAAAAAGTAGTAAGTTCATAATATAATCCCAATACATCTACCACTGTATCTATAATCTGATATAAACTGGATAATAATACCAGACACAAAAACAAAGAAATGCCCTAATACATAAATTCATCTTTCTTAATCTGCTTCTACCATGCAGATTCATCAATGAATCTTTATATGTCTTCTCAGGCCTTCATCTCCATTTGTCCATTGATAAAAAGTAACCAGTCCTTCAGGTTCGATCATAGCCTGCTTAGAGAGAAATTATGCATCAATATTAAAATCTCTATAGATGTGTTGGAAATCAATAGAATGAAATTTCTAGATAAGTATTTTTATTCTTTTCTTCCATCCTTCTATGGAAGTCACCATCAGTCTACCCTTGTCCCTAAGACAATCAATAACAAATTTTGAATCCCCCATAATATGGATACATGGAATTTCCAAATAATCTGCTAGCATTAAAGTAACCCATGCTCCCAAGGGATCTGCCCTCGTATTAGTTCCTTTACCACAATAAAAAGTCCCTTTATAAACAATAGTCTCCCGGGTTTTTATGACTCCTCCTTCCCCACTCCTTAAATCATCTTTAGCAGCTGCCCCATCAAACCAGGCAAGTGTTGTATTCAAACTTTGATGTATCAAAATAGTTCTTGGAAGTCGAGACTTTACCTGGCTACTGGAAAATGTAAGACGAGTCAGGATCTTATAGATTACCGAGTGCACTGAAGGTGAAGTATCCTAAAAAATAGCCTTATTGCGTTCAAGCCATGTGAACCATATGACATGTGCTACAATCGATGTAGGCATAGTCTTGATCATGTACTAGTTTTTCAAACAGTCCGAAAGAGTATTTCCTAACCAATCTCCATCAATATTTAAATTATGTTTTAAAAATTTCCAAACTGTAATTGAGAAAGGACAAAGTTTGAAGATATGGAAGGGCATTTTCAAATCCCTTTTACAAAGTGGACAACGTCTCGGGCCCTCCCATCCTTTTCTCTACAACATATTCCATGTGAGAATTTGTTCTTCAATTACCTGCCAAATAAACATCTTTACTTTTAACTGAATTTGCCACTTCCAAATAGATAATCTCCAACTCTCCACTTTAGATAAACATTTTGATGAAACAATGCTTAAATAAAATTTTCTTGTTGTTGGATTTCTTGGGTTGTCCCCGCCCATCCACATTACTTGATCAAATCCTTCCTGTAATATCACCCCCGAGTCGATGATATTTCTCCTGAACATGTCCCATTCTAATGCCAATACACCCTCCAGGCCCAGTTCAATACTATTCACCCAATAATCAGAAAGATTTGGTGCATTTAAAGGGTTCCTTGCCTGTGCCAAAGTCACTATATTTTTTTCTTTTAATGTTTCTTGTAATGGGGTGGATAAAAAAGAATTGTCCCTGATTCCCAATATTCGATCCTTCCCCAATGCCACTAGATCTCCTGTTCCCGGGCTCCAACTTATTCCATGTAATATAAGATAAATCACCTTCAAAAATCTGCTCCAGATTTTTGAAACTTCATTTTGTACAAAGGAACTAGATCTTATCTAGGAGGTAAAATTCTTGTTGTCCATATATTTATCCATGATTATCTTATGCCAAATACCTTTCCCCATAAGAACTCTCCAGAGGGTGATTGATGCTAAGGCTTTGCTGAAATCAAAAATATTGAGGATGCCCCAAACCCCATCGATTTTGGAACAAAAATATTCTCCCAGTTGCATAAATGTAGATGGTGGGATACACTATCTCATTTCCACAAGAAATTGTACAACATCCTCCTGAGCAAGTTCAAAAATGAAATGGGGACAACTTCCATAGAAAGCCAATAGACCAACTGGCTTGTTAAAACTGCTTTCAATAGAGTTAGATGACCTCCCAACGACAACCATCTATAACACCAATTATTGATTCTCTGTTCAAAATTTTTTAGAAGCCAATTCCATTCTTCCATGCATTGTGCCCCCACTTTGAGATAAAATCCCAGATACTTGAAACCCAGGTCCATCGATACAAAGTTAAACGAGAAAAAATCTTTGAAAACATTTAGATCCAACTCAGTTAATCCAGCATGATGAAAAGTAGATTTTACAATATTTATTTGTAAGCATGAAGTTAAGCAAAAAAAATTCAGAATTTTGTCAATCTCCCACCACTCCTGCATAGTAGCCTTCGTTAAAATAACCACATCATCGATAAAAAGTATATGTAAAATTTTTAAAGTTCTCAAAACATATATACCTATCAATAAACCAACACTCTGACTAGCTTTCAGTAGGAGGCTCAATCCTTCCATAACTAGTGTGAATAGTAATGGGGATAATGGACAGCCTTGTCGCAATCCTCTGCTACTCTTAAAGAACTCCATAGCTTCTCCATTTACCAAGACGAAATATGAAGTGGATACCACACAAATCATAATCCAGTTGGTCATATTGATTCCCATACCAATTTGTAGAAGAATTAATCTCAGCAAATCCCAGTTAACACAGTCATATGCTATAAATCAAGCTTTAATACCAGTGCTTTGATTTTCTTCTTCTTTATGATATGGAAACATTCATGTACTGTACCGATGGCATCTTGTATCTGTCTCCTCTGAATAAATCCCAACTTCTCTTCAGAGAGAGATCTAGAGAGGAATGGTTTAATGCGATCTCCTATAACCTTTGAGATAATCTTATAGCATAATTTACAAAGAGAAATTGGATGGAAGTCTCCAAAGAGATGAGGTTTATTTACTTTCGGAATTAGAGTAATAAAGGTAGAATTTAAAGCTCCTACTATAAATCCTTTTTTCCTAGACTCTTCCACCATTCCGAGCAGGTCTTCCCCTACAATATCAAAAAAATCCTTAAAAAACTCGACAGTGCAACCATTCGGGCCCATACTTTTGTGAACTTTGAACTTGGATATAACTTTCTGAAGTTCCTTCAAGTCAACTGGTTTGAATAAGGCCTCTTCTTCCAAATTATTTATCATAGCTTTAAATAAGGCAACCACCTTAACTTGCTCTCTTACCAGAGGACCCATCCCATTTTCATAAAATTCTTTAAAGTGTTGAAAATAAGCTTTTTTAAATTTTTCTGGCCATTGTGTGTCTGCCCCTCCTCATCCTTTAACTCCCAAATATATTTGTTATTCCTCCTAAAACTCGCATAACTATGAAATAATTTAGTATTTTGATCTCCACTCTCTAACCAAATGGCTCGACTGCAATGACACCATTGTTCCTATGTTTCAAGTAGATTCTTCGATCTTTCATGTTCCAGTGATTTAAGACATTGATCACCAAAATTATTATAGATATCATTAGTTGGATTTTGTAATCTAAATGTTATGTCCCTTTCCAACTCCATAAGTCTGTAACTTTTACGATACCTCTCCTCCTTTTTCTAGGCTCCTGTTAAAATTTTCAACTCCTTAAGTTTCCAAACAAGCCTTCTTTGTCTTCCATCCTCCAAGAGATACTTAGGATATCTCCAGAGTTTATATACTATCTCAATAAAGAGACTTTTTGTCGACCACAATGGATTAAATTTGAAAGGAAAAGCTTTAAAAGACAAAGTCGAATCAAGCTGTAAAACAATCAGTGCATGATCAAAAATGTAGGGAAACTCGACCCATGCCCTGTAAACTCCCACCAATGCCAAAAGATCTTCTGATATGAGCACCCGATCAAGTCGCTTAGAAATAGACTCAATACCAGCAAGGTCATTCATCCAGGTTGGCACCAAAGTTTCAGGAACAATATCTATCACCTTATTATTATAGAAATAATTAATAAAAAATATGGCCAGGGTACCCAAAGTATGTGTTCCTCCCCAAATATCCCCATATGAGAGAGTCAAGTTGATATCACCAACAAGTACTAAAATTTTTTGTGCTCAGAGTCCAAACTTCTCTAGCCGTTCCCAGAATGGTTTACACTCCGAACATGGCCCATAGATATTAAGAAAAGATATATGTCTCTTACTTTCTAGATTCAAACCTATCAATAAAATTCCACCACAAGTGAGATAGGGAATCAACTCAAAGGAATTTGGGTCCCATGAGACTAATAAACCCCTAGATTTACCCACAGAATTTACCGCACAGTAGTGCCATCTAGGTCCTAGTAAATTAAAAAGCGCACGAGCTTTCTCTGCATGAACTAAAGTCTCCTGAAGAAAAACAATATTAGGCCTTATCAAGAAATCCCAGGATAGAGGCTAATTTTAGGACGCCTCCCGTTCCCCTGATATTGAGTGATAGTAATAACATTATTTGGAACGAGCAAGGGCCTTCAATTCTCTAAGGGCCCCACCATCAGTGGAAACTCGTAAAGTAGGTTCAACAACATTTTCAAGAGATGCTTTTTTCCTAGCACTTCAAGTTTTCACCGGAGAGTGCTCAATACCTAAACCACGTGGCCATGAAAACTCTTTCCCAGTCTCCCCCACTTCTGTACTTTTACCAATGTAATCACCAGTAACAGTCTCTGTGACCGTTTCTAGATTACCAATAAAAACTGGCAGTTTAACAGAAGAATCATTACCACGAATAAAAGGGATAAGTGAATCAAGTACCATAGTGAGATTTGACTCTTCATCTTCCAGTTCACGGAAACCAAGAAGAACAAAGGGTGAATCTGGAACAGGTTGACTAGTGCCAGGGTAATGAGAAGACATATCTGGAGGGAAGGGTTCTATAGTAGGGGTACCATTAGTGGGTAAATTAGCTGACAAAACTTGTCAGTTCGTCAGGGCCACAAGATCCATATCCCTAAAAATGGCCTGTGAAGTAGAAGGTGATTCTGAGTCTTCAGTGGATTCAATAGTGTCTCCTGAAAGCCCATTCCCAGATAAAGGTGTTGAAACGACATCAACAATAACTTGTTTAAGTCATTCAGAAGATAAAACCAATTATCTTTCCCCAGAAGTCAGTGAATGGTAAAAGGATGGACAGTAGGATTGAATCTTACCTAATATCATCGAAGAGGGTTCCTGAAAGCTCGATTCTCTGCTAGCAAAACCTTCAAAACCTGTATCCATAGATTCATCAAGTTGGGTGTAGTAATCTCTAAGAGATTCCATCGATTCTTCAATTTGTTTCTTTCCTTGGTACTCTCGACGAAGGTGAGTAGTGCTTATGCAAAGGCTACAGTGGAAAGGAACCCCTAAATAATCAAGCTTCTGCAGTATAACACTACCTCTCCACTCGATTTCTAAAGTAGCAGAAAGTTCATGTTGAACATCAATTTCCACCATCACCTTACCAACCTTTCTTGTAGACCCCGAAAGATTTCCTTCGTCTGTCATGATAAACTTACCAAGGGAATTACCGATAGCTTTCAATGTGCCAACATTCCATAGAAACCAGGGCAACCCTGGGAGGACCCAAATATATTTGTATGGGAAAAAATGAGTATCTGGGTTGAATGCTAATCTCCACCTTTTTAGCATTAAGCTACTTGTTCCCTCCACCCAGTATGAATTCAACAATAATGTTGCATCCTCTGAACTCCTACAGAGGAAGCCAATCCAACCTTTAGATAACCTGTACATATTTGGGACGTATCCAATGACTAGACACCAAATCCTCTCTAACCAGACAGAGAGTTTTTCATCACTCATACTCTGATAGGCGAATCTTCCTACAAGTCCACATAATGCGAGCCTACAAGTATCTTCTAAACCTATGTCTTCTCCAAGAACCATTCTCTTAACCACCTTCGAGGCTTTCCACTATTTCCTATACGTCCGGTTACCAAAGGCAATCGTCGAGAAATCCGCCTGGTTCTGGACTTTACTAACACCACCACCTAAAAGTTTAGAAGATCTTTGGACCAGCGTAGAGTCCCCTAAAGAATCATCTGATAGGGCTGGTAAAAAGGTATCAAAAGATGGGGTATGTCCAGAGTTTGAAGTAGTAAAGGGTTCATGTGTAAAATAAGGTATACCAGGTGCTCCGGAAGAAAAATGCTTAGGGTTCGAAGTCATATTCGGAGTAGTAAGGTGAAAAATAACTGCATCTACCTGCCAAAGCTCATCCGCAGGCTTACTCAATAAATCTTGTACCTCTGCATTAATAGTGTCCAATCTAGAGGAGGCCATCTGGAAACCACTAAGTGAAACCCCTAGGAAAATGGGAAGTTCAATGAAGGATAAGACCCCACCTTCCTCAATAAAAAAATAAAAAAAGAGCGCTGACAAAAGTAAATGCAGTTTTAAGTCACTAAAATCAAGCTGTAAGGTTAGTTAACAGGTGTAAGTATATAACCCATAACTCGGTTTAGTTTCCAAAAGGAGAAAACTAACCCCCAAAAACTAAAAAGATCTCTAAACACCACGAAGAAAGAGAGGAACAAGAACCAGAAACTGTAAAGGGAAATCTTATCAACATTGTTTTAGGAGTGAAGAAATCGAAACCCTATTAGCTCTTCATCCATGGCATCTCTGGTTAGTCTCCCACCCTCTAAAATTTGAAAACCATGGCTCCAACGGTCACTAGAATCGTATTTGCTCCCAATCGCTCCCTTGGTCTCCGGTCATTCTCACCTCTTCCTTTATTTCTCCCACTTGGGAGTTTTATTCTGATTTTTTCTTTAGTTCTTTCATCAATGTGAACATAACTTACTTCTCTTAGTTTTTTTGATACTGTAAAAAAGGAACTTCAAGTGATGTTCCAGAAGTCAGTTTTTTGTAAAAGACTATTTATATATTCTAATATAAGCATTTTTTCATATTGAAAAAAAATATCATTTAAAAAATGTTATTATAAACTCTTTTTAAATTATTATTATAATGTTGCAAATATACTATAAATATCAGTTTCTTAAATCTTCATCATCTTTATGGTGAAAATTGAACTTTCAAATTACTCATTATCACATTGTTATATTATTATTTTAATTTTATTATTTTAAAAAAGTTATAATAACTTTAACTTTTAAGTGATCCTTGTATTGTGGAAAAAAATTATTATAAATATAATTTCTATTGATGTTATAATAAATGATAAAAATATTTAATTATCATATTTTATAATTAAAAACATTATTACCATAAAATTATTTTTAAATCATCAATACATTCTCATGTTATAAAAAATAAATTATAAATTCAACTTTAATAAATTGTTATATTATTAAAAGATGTTAATATAAATTAAATTTTTATAATTAATATACTTTTACAATCATCCCATTATAATTTTTATATTATTATATTACTATTGTTACATTTTTTTCCTCGAAAAACTTTTCACCAATTTCTCTCTTCAGTGCAGCCTTCTCCCCTAGCTCATCAAGTGTCTCCTAGATTTTTTTCTCCTTACTTCAAGCTTCATAGTCCATGATTCAGCAGGTGGAAAGCTTATAGTCAAGACTCATGCACCAATTCTAACAAGAGCCTCCCTCAACAATGTAGAAGGTTGCATATTAACCATTAGCATTTGATAGCTTCTTACTTCAAACTGTAAAAAAAAAAAATACATACATATGCAACTTACAATCCCTTAATGCCATTTCAATATCCAAAATTGAACTCGTGTGAAACCCAAAAACCTATAATTTATCGTATTCAACCCAAGATGGACATTCAAGTAAATTTTAGCAACCTTATGAAAAATTGGTCATATGCAGCACTAGCACAGAATCTACTGAACCTAGTTAACA